>VMDO01002247.1:111573-174512 GCA_007922755.1 Pedetes capensis
AAAAAAAAAAAAAAAAAAAAAAAAAAAAAAAAAAAAAAAAAAAAAAAAAAAAAAAAAAAAAAAAAAAAAAAAAAAAAAAAAAAAAAAAAAAAAAAAAAGAAAAGAAAAGAAAGAAAGAAAGAAAGAAAAAGAAAAAAGAAAAAAGAAAAGAAAAGAAGAAAAAGGAAAAGAATCCATCTAGGAACTTGTCTCTCTCCCCTGCAGATCGCAAGCCTCTTGAGTCAAGGAACCTCTGTTTCTACTCAAGGAGGTGGCCTTCCACCCGTTCCACAGGCTCAGGCCCTAGTAGGTGCTAATCCATGTGTTTAAGTGACTGGAAAATGCAAGTGAGAAATCAGGCTCTCATCCTTGACCTGGAAAGGAATGCACAGTGAGCTGCTCAGGAGTGGAAGACTGGCCCAGGGGAGGGACCTGTGATCCCTGGGCCCCAGACCAGCTCTGGGAGGACTTGCATCTATGGAGGGTCCTGGATGGAAACATAGAGCCGGCTGTGGAAGGTGCTCTGATGCAGCTGTCCAAAGGCACTGCGCCACTTTGGGGTTGTGTCCCTAACCAGGCTATTGCAGCCTTGCAGGAACCTGAGACAAGAGGACAGATGATCCTGTCTGCCTTTCCCTCATCCTGGGTTAGGCATTGAGAATGAGGACAAAGAAATCAGGACATAGGCAGTGTAAGGTGGGACAGCACAAGGACAGTGTTGCACAAGAAGTCTCGGCCTAACCCTGGCCTCAATTCTCAGCAGGAAGTGGGGTGCAGAAGGCTGGGGAAATGGGTTTCCACTGATGTGTTGATTCCAGCTGGTTGCCAGTGGCTCCCTGGAGCTGTGTTGAGAAGGATTCTGAGCTATAATCTCTCCAGGTTCAGTGAAAAGTACAGTGATCAATTAGCAATGTCTGCCTCAAGCACAGAGGTGGGCACAGTAACCCACTTAGAAATTTGTCCCACCTCCTTCCACTTTTCAGCCCTCAGCACAAGGTAGAGATTCAACAAAGGTTTACGGGTTCCTTGATGATTAGTAATGAGGCCAATGCAGAGGTCATTTGGCAATAACGTTTAGTGTAGAGATGAAAAATATGAACACATGTCCTTTTTACTATAGCATTTGCAAGATCCAGAAAGGGAATCAAGTAGAAGAGAATGGGAGAGAACGACGAACAGCAATGTGAAGTCAGTTAGATGTCCATTAAAAACTTCCCGGCAGTGTGGATTGAGACCCTCAGCTCAGGGACAAGGACAGTCACAGCTTGAGCCTCCCTAGTCAGTGGAGCTAGGAGTTTTCCAAGGCAAATGCCACAGAGAAATCTTGGCAAAGGCCCAGGCAGTGTGTCCCTGAGCTGCAGGAGACAGGGCCCAAGCCTTCTATGCCTAGCAGACTCTGGCATCCCTGCCAGGTCCAGGGCAATGTGAGAGACACAAAGGCTTCCTGGATGGAGCTTCCAAGCTGTGTGAGGGGACTCTTTCAGGGGCAGGTGGCAAGAGGTTCCTGCTGGGCTGAGGAAGTCTGGGAGGGCTCCAGGGAGGAGGCATGGCTGAGAGGGCAGGTTGGGAGGCCACCACACTACACGTGCCTGTCTTCGTTTTCCCCAGAAGGCTTTACAGCTAGGGAATGCACCTCTGGAAAAAAAAATCACTGTCCTTCCCCTGCCAGCTGTGGATGTCTCCAGACCACTTGCTTGTCTCACCCCACCCAGGCCAGTCACCAGCTGTCTCACACTTGGTTTTAGGGACAAGCTGGCCTAGTGATTGAATTCTGGCCTGAAATTCAGAGCAAGCAGGGTGTGAGGCCCATTTTGGCCTTTCCCAGGCCCATGACCATTTACACTTCTTGGGTCCCAGTTTCCCCTTCCACAAAATAGGGCTAATGATGGTACCTACAACATAAGGGTTTTGTGGGTAGTTTGTGAATCCATTAAGTGTCAACTCCATGTCAAGTGTTAGTTCAGGGTCTGTTAGTTAGAGAGTGCTTGATATGTGGGGGCTGGAATTACCATTCTTACTAGGATTCTAATCTGAGATCAAAGACACATTCTCCACATCTTCTGCAGAGTCTGGATTCTACCCAGACTCCCAGGGGACTCCTACCAAGATCAGCAGGCATGTAAGTTGCTGGAGAGCCCCAGAGCTGAGGGCTTGGGATGCTCTGAAGGCCTGAGGCAGAACAAGAGGAGGAGCGCAGAGCTCCCTACAGCCCCATGGCCCTGGGCCCGCTGAGCTCTGGACTGTGGGCAGAGCTGGCCATCTCAGGCCACCTATAATTACCTTTCAGCAAAGCTCTGTAGTACTAAATGGGAGCAGCAATTTTCAGGTTTTATTTTGATGCCCAGACAGTGCCCTGGGGCTGCTTCACAACAGCTGGCTGCTGCCAGATGGGGACAAACGTTGATTTCTTTGGGAGGCGGCCCTTCTAAGGAGGCTGACCTCTGAGAGCAGGGTCCGAAGTTCAAATTCCCACGGTTAGCCAAGGGCAGTGGCTCATGCCTGAAAACCCAGAGATTCATGAGGTAGAGGCAGGAGAATCACAGGTTCCGGGCCAGAGGCAACCTGCGTAACTTAGACCCTGTCTCGAGACAAAAAAGTGAAAAAGAGGCTGAGGGTACAGCACAGTGGTAGAGCACTTGCAAAGTATGTGTGAGGCCCTTGATTTAGCCCTCTGCACTACCAAAAAAAAAAAAAAACTCATGGTCTACATGGACCCCTTTTGCTCAGGCTCTGGGGGCAGAGGCTGCTCTGGAGAGCCCGGGGGAGCTGGGGGAGTAAGTGGGAAGCACTCCAGGACCTGTGGGACACAGCATGGAGCAAGTAAGAGCTGGAGAGGCACAGTGGACTCTCTATCCTAGTCTTTCTCCACTCTGTCTCCTTCCCACTTCCCCTCAGCTTCACAGACCTTGGCACAACTTTCACTGGAGCAGTGTGGAGCAAGGGTGTCACAAGGGCAGCTCCTAAGCCTGAGCTGCCTCTGGAGGCCACACACCTTGCTTGCTTGTACATGGCCGTCCTCTTGCCCTTCCACCCTATGACCTGCACATGCCACATCAATGCACATACCCATGCTCACACACTCACTCATCAATTATGGCCAGAGTGCTGAGGAAGGAAGTGACAGTGCCTTCCCACCCCAAACTCCATCCTGAAGCAGAGGGAGAGGCGGGGACCCCAGGAGTCAGGCTCCAGGTGCACTTACAGACTCTCATGGGCACAGGTAGGCCTGCTCCAGTTGCTTAATCATGTGCTATTGCTCCCTGTTCTCTTGTGTGTATACTTACCTGCTGCAGCTCTGGTGTCTCTAGATCCCAGAGAGACTTCTTGGGCAGGGCCTTTCACCACATCTGGGTGCAGGGGTCCTCAGAGGTCTGGGTCAACCCCATGTAGCTTGACTTCAATGGAGTCAACCCTTGCTGACCCTTGCAAAATGGATGGCCAGGGTGCTGGGAAAGCCAATAGGAAGTTGTTGACAAACGTTGCTGAGTGGTGTTCTGGGCAATGGGATGACACCACAGAAAAGCCGCTGTACAATGAGCACCTACTGTATACCCAGCTGGGTGGGGGCTGTATGTGGTGGCCACAGGGAGTGATCAGGAGGAGACAACATGGCTTTCACAAGGGCAACCCTACAACCAGGGAAAGAACAAAGACATACAGGATCTAAACTCAACTGCCAGAGTAATGGCACCTAGGAGCACAGTTCTAGAATTTACAGTGGGTTGAGGGTATAGTTCAGTGGTGGAACGTTTACCTAGCATGCATGGGGCCCTGGGTTCCAACTCTAGCACAAGAAAGAAAGAAAGAAAGAAAGAAAGAGAGAGAGAGAGAGAGAGAGAGAGAGGAGGGGGGGAGGGACAAAGCCAGGTCCTGGACTCTTGCCTCAGTCCCCTGCAACAATCTGTGTGGCTTCAGGCAGGGAGTTCCCCAAGCCTCAGTTCCTTCATCTGTGGGCAGGTATACCTGCTCCACACTGAGAATAGGCAATTAGACAGTGGTCAGGTGGCTCTCCACTCCATGGGGCCTCAGAGAGGCTCCCTGTCAAGGAGTAAGAGGGCAGCAAGGCAGGCAGGGAGGGAGGGAGGGAGGGAGGGAAGGGAAGGGAAAGGAAAGGAAGGAAGGAAGGGAGAGAAAAGAAAAGAAATGAGGAAGGAAGGTAGGAAGAGAGGGAGGAAAGAAGGAAGAAGGAAAGAAAAGAAAAGAAAAGAAATGTCAGTAAAGGAAGGCTAAGGATCATCAAGAACTCCGCCCCCCACCACTCACACCCTCATCCATGAGTCACCCATGGGTCTGCTGCCAGAGTCTCAGCAGCCCATCATTAAGTGCCGAGACAGCCAAGCACTCTGAGCAAAGGTCAGAAGGGCAAAGGCTCCGTGGACTCACACCCCTGTGTGCCCTTTCATGTGGGCTAATTTCATGTTCCTGGAGCGGGATGCAGTCAGCCTCAGGAACTTCCTTTGGAAGGCGAAGCTGGACACGCCAGCAGGTGGAGGTATCAGGCTCTGAGCTTCTAATCCTGCAGAGGTTTGGTTGGGCATTCCCTGTGGGACAGGGTACTCTGGCCCCTGTGCTGTTGCCCCATCAGACCCAGGAAGCATGAATATGAAGAAGAAAGGCCATGCCTTCATTATGTATCCACTCAAGGTGCACCAAGCCCTTGCTTTTCCCGTTTCCTCTGCTGGGGTTGCTCTTCTTCCAGATCGCCTTCCTTCCAGTTTCTGCCTGGAAAACTCCCTTTCCATGGCTTCATGTCCCACTGTCTTCAGCACAGGCCCAGTCCTTTGCAGTGCATCCTGGGCCAATGCCTGGAGTGCGTTCTTGGCCTTCCACACTGCCACTAAGGAATTCCATCTGGTTTGTTTTGGCCTTGCTCCCAGGGCACCTCTTCCACGGAGCCTGCCCAGTTCAGTCAACCCTAGCACAGAGACCAGCATACAGTGGGTGCTTCTTAAGTGATTGCAGGATGGAAAGAATAATGACTTATGTTCCACTCTTGGCTCCACTGGAGTCTGTTGCTGGTAAGTTGCTTTGACTTTTGGGAACTTAGTCTCTCCATCGTGCATGTCCGGGTGGGGACTTAGATAACATGATCTACATTAAGCTTGTAAGTGCCTTAGATTTTACACAGAGGGCTTCAGACCATGTAAGCTTCCCTCAAAACACACCCTGATGATAACACAATTATACAAAAACAGAATGGCAGAGCTAGCAGTAATCTTTGGAGTGCTCATTCTGATCCAGGTAGCATGCTGACCCCCATCCTCTCTGATGTCCATGGGCCTATGTGGGGGTCCTAACAGCCTTATTTACACAGAGGGAGTTGAAGCTAGAGATGGAAGGGACTTGCTCAAGGTCACATAGCTGAGTGGTTGAGCCCTTTGCCAGAAAGCTAGCTCCCTACCACCCCAGAGGACTTAGGACCACCACCAATTCTGGCCACCACCACTCAACACAACCTGTAAGGCTAGGCCTTTTCACTAATGCATTCTGACTCTCGGGCATGCTGAAGGGAAGAGGGGGCCCTGGGGGGCAGCCATCCAGGCATGTGGCCCAGGACCCGAAACACAAATCTTGTTGGACTCCTTTCCCTTTTCTAGTAGGGACAGGGACCAAAGCCCAGGCTGCCATCTTGTTCCCTCAGTATCTCCTGTTGCAGTTTCCTGAGACGCTGTCCTGGCCTTGCCCCTGTGTGAACTGGCCACTGGGCAGCAGAGCTGGCCTCTACCATGGCATCTGTCTTTTGTCCAAGGAAGGGGCAAGGGACCTTCAGTAAGACCTGTGGACAAAGCCAGGTCCTGGACTCTTGCCTCAGTCCCCTGCAACAATCTGTGTGGCTTCAGGCAGGGAGTTCCCCGAGCCTCAGTTTCTTCGTCTGTGGGCAGGTATACCTGCTCTACACTGAGGATAGGCAATTAGACAGTGGTCAGGTGGCTCTCAACTCCTTGGGGCCTCAGAGAGGCTCCCTGTCAAGGAGTAAGAGGGCAACAAGGCAGGGAGGAGCTGCAGGACCTGGCCCTGCACTTCTCTGACCTGCCCACTCCTGTTCATTCTCGCATTAGATCCCCATGCATACCTGCAAAGAGAGGTGGGACAGGGAGGCAATAACTCTCTCCTCCCTACTCCCTGCTCACTCCATCTGTCAGTCCTCACGAGCATTGACACCTAGGTTTCTCATCATCCTCTTATCATCTTTCAGAGAAGCTGAGTTACCTGCCTGAGGTCACACAGCAAGTCAGAGCTGAGCCAGGAGGAAGGTCTATAGTACGGGAACTCCTGCCTCTGACGCTACCATGTCTTCTTCCTGAAAGCCTGGAGGTGGGGCCTCTCACAGACCTAAGGGCTTGGCCCTGCCACCTGACTTGCAGAATAGCCTTGGGCTTACCTTTCTGAGCCTCAGTTTCCTCACCTGGGGATGCTCTTTCTTTATAACTTGCCCTGAGCATTAGAGGCTGTTTTTACTGCTCGGCCTGTTCCTGGGAGCAGCCAAGTATTAGCCTAGTAATGGCCTAATATCTACTCTTCATCAGCGTCTATGTGGAGCAGAGCCTTAGGCCTAGAGGGGCAGAGACTTCACAGCAAGTCAGAGCACGGCAAAGGCCCATCCAGGTGATGCCTTGCTTGGCATCTCCTGACATGTCCGTGGGGACTCATGTGAGCCTCAATTCTACCCCAACCCACCACTCCAACATAAGCTTTGTTATGTTCACTTGCGCACACCCCAACGTAGTAGGAGCATCAGTGGTTCATCCTCCCATCAAAGCGTCACCCTATAGCTACCTGTGCCCCTATCAGAAAAGACCCCAGAAGTGCTAGGGCTCCCTCAGAGCTGGAGCACAAGCTAGGGGACCCCAATCAGTGGTGGAGCCTGGTGTCCATGCAACCCAGGGGAAGAAAATTCGGGGCTATTCAGTGATACCAGTTCCCAGTTAGGGCTATAGTGCAGGTGGGTCAGGGCTTTAGGAGGCATACTCAAGGCCCCTGGGTAAACCCTACCCTCACTTCTTGGTCACCCGGGGTTTTTGCTTTCTCAGATACCTGGGCTGAGGTGAAGTGTCAGGCTGGGGGCTGGCAGCTGGGCAGGGGTGAGTGAGAAGGCAGGAGGAGGCAGGGAGCCCTTAGACTGTGTTGAGGGACGAAGGGGGCACACTTTACCCTCTGTTAGCATGGAGGGCTTTCTAGAGGAGGTGTAACTAAGCCAGGGCCCACCTGAAGATGGAAAAGGAGTTAGGTGGGCATGATAGGTCAAGCAGAGGGAATGGCATGAGCAAAGGCCCAGAGGTGAGGCATTTTAGAGACTATCTGCGGGGAACTGAAGGGAGTTCCTCTTCCCGGAGCTTGGAGGTTGGCAGGGGAGGGCGGAGTTGCTGAGTCACGTGGGCCCAATGACGTGACAGAATGTTGGCCCTCGTTCTGAGACATCCAGGGTTAGCCTCAGAGCTGAGGAGTCCTTGACACTTTGGGAGGATTGCACGGCTGCTATGAAGAGTAAATATTGCTAAGCCAGGCGCAGTGGCGCATGCCTGCAATCCCAGCAGCTCCGGAGGCAGAAGCAGGAGGATCAAGAGTTCGAGACCAGAGGCAGTCTGCATAACTTAGTGAGACCCTGTCTCAAAAAGTAAAAAAAAAAAAAATGGGCTGAGGATACAGCTCCGTGGTCCAGTATTTGCAGAGCATGCAAGTGCGAGGCCCTGGGTTCAACCCCCAGTAACAAAAAAAAAAAAAAAAAAAAAAAAGAAGAGTGAATATTGTTGAGGGTGAGGAGCCGTGCAGACTGCAGAGGGGCCAGACAAGAGACCCTGGCAGCTCAGGTCAGCATAGTAGCAGGGAGGACAAATGAATGAATGGAGAGGCCAGGATGGGGAGACTGAAGCACCAATAGGACAGAGATCAGTGCAAGCTTCTGCAGTGAGTGGGGCCTCAGTGGGGTGGGGATGATGTAGGGGCTGAGGCTGAGCATAGGGGCTGGGCAGAAAGTCAGCCAATGCAGGCCTCCTGTGAGCTGGCCAGGGGCTGAGAACCTCAACCCCTCGTGTCCTCTGTCTTGGAGTAAGGCTTGTGCCTTGGGATAGAAAGTCCCCTCTGTCTTCCTCCATGCTCTGGCTATACCATGCACACCCAGGTAGCACCCCACGGTGGCTATGGCTTGGCTCCTGACTGCCTTCTTGAAAGATTGGGGGATCTTGAAGTGTACTTGGGCCTTCTCATCTGCATTCCCATGGGTTGTGTGGATGGTGTGGAAGGAGGCTTGAGGAACAAGAGGGAAGACAGGGTATTTCCACTCCCCTCTTGCTTACTAGAACTGCTTCCATGCTAAAACCCCCTCCTATGGCACGTTTATGCACACACATGAACCCAAAGTCAGGTTCTACAGGACATACCCACTGCTGCCCCTAGAGCCCAGAATTCAAATCCACTGATAGCTTCACCAAGTTCTCTCCTCAATCTCCAGCCTCCAGGGAGTCACCCCTAAGCTAGAAACAGCTCACACACATGGGAGCCATCCTCCTATTCCAGGGGACAAACCAGCAGGGATGCACTGGCTACATGAAAGACCTAGGGCAGACAACAGCATGAACTTCCCAGGCAATCTGCTGTGAATCCTGAGGACAAGTTGAAGGTCACAGTGCCCCCAAACTGGATCCCAGCAATCTGCACCTGGGGACTCCTATTATTTGGGGCCTGAAACCTGCAGTTGAGGCCCAAGGATCAGTTCAGAGCCACCCTGGGGAAGCCTTGCATGGCTGCTTATCAGAAGTTGGCTGAGTCCCCAGTCTGCATGGAGACCACCTGAGCGCCTACATTCTGCATTCTAGCCTTTGACCCAAATTTCACCCCTTATCCAGAAACCACAGACATCTCCCCATCCCACCCCCACTTCCCTGGGATGACTGCCCTGTGTCCAGAGGTCCTGAGGGGCTGTTTTGGGAACTAGCTGTGTATCTGGCCCCAAGGGCTCACCATTCCTCCCGCCCAAGCTTGCCCAGAGGTCTGGCTGACTGCCTAGTGACTGTGGCCAAGATGGCCATAGCCTGTGCCCACAGAAGCCTGTGGGCAAAGGCAGGGCCCAGGCGTGTGAAGGCAGTGGGTGGGCAGTGGCCTGAGAGTGACACTTATCCACCTGCGGGGGCTCCTCTGCTGCCAACTTCCACCCATCACGAGCTGTGGGCATTGGCAGAGGGGGCGCCTCTCTGCCAGGGGAATTCACAGTCAGGGGAGATGGACATGAGCAGCTAGGCTGCCTGTTTCTAGTGCTGGACACAGAACTGGGCCGTCTGAATCCATTTTAATTTAGCCTCAAGGAAATTCTTGGGGGGGGGGTGATTTTACAGGTAAGGGAACTGAGGCTGAGAGAGAGCTGGCACTTGCTCTAAGTCACAGTCAGCATGGTGGCTACATGCTAGTTCTTTCCAGCCTGAAACCTCTGCCCCCGTGCCATGCTTCAGGAGAGACTTTGGGCAGCCTAGAGAAGGGTGGGCTCATGGGAGGCAGAGGCTCCCTGGAGGAGGGCCTTGTTGGATACTAAGAGCTTGGTGGAAAGGTATTCCAGGGGCAAAGCACAGTCAGAGCAGAAGCCAGGCTTTCCTGAGCATTGAGAAGGCAGAATGAGGGCTGGCAGAGGTATCCTGGTGCCCCAGGGCCTCTCATACCTCTGGAAGACTTGGGGTGGAGACTGCAGCCTTGCTTAGGCTCTGCTGGTCCAACTGGCCCAACCACTTCTCCTGGGCACTGCCCACTGCTCCTGCTCACAGTACTGCCAAGAGGTGTTGGCAAAGCATGGGAGTGAAGTCTGTCAGGGCCCTGGCTCCTGGCTCACCAGTCCCAAAGAAAGGATTGAGGGGTCCTGAGCCCCAGGCTGCTCAGCTCAGTCTCTGGGGGCCACATAGCTACCTCCTTCTAAAAGCCTGCTCTGACTGTGCCCTCAAGAACAATTTCTAACTCGCAATGACAGTGTGGAAGGCAGGTCTGTCTGGGAAGATTATATGATCTGTGCAATTATAGGAGACTTCTACTTTCTTCTGTAAATGTTCTATATTTGCTTTCAAAGAAATGCACTACTTTTTTCATCAAAACAGCCAATGTTTGTCTTCACTTTTCTACATGTCTGTGACTTTCTCCCTACTTCTCACCCTCCATTTAGCTCCGGGTCCTCGCGCTGACGTCTGTTTCCCAGCTGACGCGCTGACTGCAGTGTCCTGGACGACCCTCATGCCTAGGGCCTTGACTGTGCCATTCATGAAATGACATGCTCAGGTCTCCCTGACTTTTCTAGACGCAGACAAGAGCCCGGAAGTGAGAGGAAGTAAAGGACGCAAAAGGCCCAGGTGATGGCGTTCTTACAGCCGCCAGGTGGCTGCAGGACCCCGGAATAGAGCCGGATCTTTTATAGCCGGACCTGCGTCACGTGGCTAGGCGGCAGCTCCGCCCGCGGCTGAGAAAGACTTCCCTCGGGCTGGCCTGGGTGGGGCGGAGCCCGAGGCTCTCCTGCTGGGTCGCGTGCCCCTCTCCAACCGCGGGAGGAGGCGTGGCTGTGTGGATGAGAGCGTGTACCGCGCGGGGCACCCTCTCCACCTCCAGGGGCCGACTTTCAGCTCAGGGCCACCTTCCTCCCCTTCTCCCTGGTTTCCCATGGGCCCAGCTGGTTTCAGTGAACCATCGCCTGCAGAGAAAGACAGAGACACCAGCAGGGCAGCACGCAGCCATCCCCTCCCACCTCGTCCTCCCCCTCAGTGGGTGACAGTCCCGCTAGTGTGGAGACTTGGCAGAGCTGAACTAATGCTGGGGACAGAGAGAGGTGGGAGAGAGCTGGGGGCTCGCTCCCTTGGAACTCTCGCTGTCACTGGTGACAGCTCCAACGCCTCTCCCCGACCCACTCCACCCCCTTTGGGGACGGGAACAGAAGAACCTCCAAAGGAAACTCAGGCTGGCAGAGGCTGTGTTGTGGTCGGTGCTGGGCTAGAGCAATCTAGTGCTGCACTCAGGGTCCCAGAAAAGCCCTTTGCCCTGCTGTCCCAAGCACCTTCCTCTGTCTTCTCCCAGGTATTTCCCAGGTTTCACCCAAACACAAGCTTGTGGGAACTGTGTTTGGCAGTTGGCACCAACAGGGATTGAGTTTGCTTCTGCTGTCTCAAAGGCTTGATCTGGTCCTCTTCTCGAGAAGAGGGCCTTATTAGCATCTCTGTTCCCCAGATGAGGAAGCTCAAGCATAGTAAAGCCCAGGTAGAGCCAGGTAGTAACCTGACCCCTTCACCCCCCTGGCCTGGCACTTCCTTGCCATGTGGCACTGCCCACAAAACCACTGTCTTTTGAGCATATCCTTGCTTGTCCGTCACCTGGTGCCGGAGGCTTTAAGCACTGGTCATAACAGCCTTTGTGACCTGAGGCAAGGGCATGCCCTAAGTGCCCCTCCCATCACACTACTCCCTGCTAGGCTCTGCTGTCTGTCATCCCTGCAGACCTGGGCCACCTGCCCCAGAAACATCACCCTACTATCCCTTGCCCAGGCCAGTGTTCTGGGTGTGATGAAGATGGCTCTGGTAGCTAAAGCTTTGGGAACAAGGATTGGTGACATAGTCAGAAATGGAGAGATGGAGCAAAAGGCAGAGAATCCAGGACAAGGACTCATTCTTGGCAGAGATCAAAGAGGGGAACCTGTCCTACCTTCAGCTGGGTGGGCTTCCAGTTGTTTGCTTGAATCTTGGACTTCCCATAGGGAGGTCTGGGGCCCCCATAGTGTCCATGGCTTTTGGATGGGGCAAGGGTGGCAGGGGCAACTTCCTCTCTTCTGAACAAGCCATCCAGGGAGCCCCCAGATGAACATCTCTGGGTGGATGCTGCCCAGTTCTACCCACAGCCATTTCCTTGGCTGCAAACCTGGAGGAGGAGGAAAGTATCACTGTTGGTGGCTGCTGAGTCCAGCCCTGCTTGGGGATTTCCGCTGTACATCATGAGAGGCCATGGAGGACTCTGTCAAGGCCAACAGTCTGTGACCTGGCACAAGGACCATGCCTTCAACCCTGGCTAATGTGGACCAAGCCCTTACCAGGTATCTGCCCTGGCAGAGGCTCTGTACATACCATCTCACTTGACCCTTACTCAGTCTCTTTAATGGGTGAGGACTCAGGCTAGGAGAGGTGTGGTCACTTGCCCTGGGTCACACAGTTAGCATATGACACAGCCAGCCGTCAGCATGCCCTTATTAGATTGGTTATGGGGACCCAGAGGCCAGCTCATCTGGACCCTGCCTTGGCCCATCCAGTGTGGTACCCAGAAGCAGCTCCAGGATACAGTAGTTCTAGCCAAACTTGGCCTGGACTCCTTGGACCCCACACAAGCCTGTTCTCCATGGGGCCTTTGGGCCCAGGCCCTGTCTCTAAAGGGGAACCTACCTGCATCTCTCTTCTGCCTTTGCCAGAGAATGGCCAGGACAACCTTAGCCCTTCTGCCTCTCTATGTTTACAACACACTTCCCCTTGGAGTCTCCAGAGGAGGAAGACTGGCTGAGGCCTGTGTGTGCTTACAAGGCCCCTGAGCTTACAAGTACACACAATTGGAAGGACCAGGAAAGTGCTTCCCATTGGCAAAACTTGTTCCTACAGCATCAGTCCGCTCTAAAGCAGTGTTTCTCAACAAGGGGTAATTCTGCCCCAGTGAGACATTTGGCAATGTTTGGAGATATTTTTGTCTGTTACAAATTGTGGAAAGTTGGGGATTGTTACTGGCATCTAGTGAGTGGAAGCCAGAGATGATGCTAACCATCCTATAGTGCAGAGGACAAACCCCGAACCAAAAAATAAACTGATCCAAAGGTCAGTCTCAGTAGTGCTGAGGCTGAGAACTGATGAAAAGTATGGGCCTTTGAGCCTGGCTGACTTTGGTTTGAGTCCTGCCTCTGTCATTTATTAGCTGTGCCCTTTTGGGTAAGTGTCTTCATCTTTCTCTTAGCCTCAGTTTGTTCACCACCCAAACTGACACTAACAGTGGCCTTCGTCCCTAGGGGACTTGAGACTGTGCAGACTGCACACATGTAGCACCTAGGACAGAGCCTGGCACTTAGTAGCTTCCATCACTAATAGCCATTATTCTTCATTCCCTTTTTCCAAGGCAGAAGGCAACATGCGGGAACAAAGGACTGGGGTCTTGACCTGGAGCTTGCCAAGGGCTAGATCTCCCTATGTGGTCCCACATACAGATTAGATCTATTGTTGGTGTTGAGGGTGAGGCTGAGTTGGATATTGTGGACCTGGAGGAGGAGCTAAAAAGGAAACCTGATCCCAGGTGGAGACAAAAGACACCTGAAGCTCAACTTGCACACCCTTAGCTCTAGCTCAACCCAGGCAAGCCAATAAATATGGTCCCTTCTCTCAGAGAAATGTTATAGATTGCAACTGGACATCAGGGAGGAGTGGTATTTGAGTGGATAAAGCCAAGACAGGTAGAGACATGAGGGTGGGTAGGAAATAGCTCAGGAAACAGCATGTTCAAAGGCCTGGCTTTGAGGAGAAACATATCTTTCCAAATGGGAGTCCAGCATGGCCAGAAGGATCCAGCTTGGTGTGAAGAGCCCACCCCAATGGAGGGGGGCGGTCATCAGGGCTGGGTCCTTCCTCCTTCCAGAGTATAGGGCACCAAGGCCCTCCCTCAGTCTGCAATGGTAAGAGTCACTGTGGTGCTTTCTAGCCCAAATCAACATGCATTTGAAACAAGATCTGTGTATCCACCTGTCTGCCAGGGCTTTCCATCCCTGGAGGTCTCAGAGGGCACCCCTCCAATCCCAATTCCCATATTCTTGTAACCCACGTGGGCTGGTCTCTTCTGGTCTCTTCTCCCTACTCGTCTTCCCCAACCTCAATCGTGACAGCTCCTCTGCTCCCCATCCTGCCTCTCTTAGCCTTTCTCTTGCCTGCTGCCCCTCCCTTTGGCCCATCCATTCCTAAAGGAGACCCCTTGACCCTGTCACCTGCCAGGTTGTAACAGCTACCCCATCTTCACACAGCTGCCAGAGAAAACCAAAGTCCTGATCATAGCTTGTCTCTACCACAGGCCCCTTGGCTTAGCTCAGGGCTCCTCAGGGGCTGTCCCCACTTCCATGCTTTAGGCCACAGCTGAGAACAGCTGTCAATACTCACATCCTATGTACGCGGTCCCCCAGGAGCTCAAAGACCTAGAACCTTCCTTTTGCCTCCTGGGAATTGCCATTCTTTCGGGTAAGTACGGGGTAACACTTGGCTTTCTGAGCTTTGGGGCAAGGAGAATGGGCTCTGGGACCCTAATTGGTGCCCAGGGTTTGGGCCTGGAGTGTATTCGGTGAATGATCAAATGAATGAGTTATGGCTGACTATCAAGTTTCACGTCTGGAAAGGAAGTTCAGGCGCCTGCCTGGGGCGTCGGGAGCTCCAAAGGTGGGGGCAGGACTGCGGAAGACGGGAAGATGGGTTACAGGCAGCTCCCAGAACTGCCTGACAGCAGCTCAGCGGCAGACCAACTAGAGCCTCCAGCCCTGGAGTCCTCCCAGCTCTCTTCAGGACAGGGCTGGGACCAGCAGGCCTGGCAGCGGGCACTGAGCCGGGCCGAGACCGCGCTTCAGCCAACAGGAAGAGGATTGAGGCCAGGCAGGAGTGGCCAGCTGGCCAGTGGGGAGTCCCAGGCGTGGGCGTGGAGGGCTGGGGAACCCCCGCCCGCGCCTCATGGTTCTACTGTCTGTGGGGTACGCCCCTCCGGCCTCAGCTCTCTCCGCTGTAAAATGGGGTCCCCTCTAAGGGCTGGTTTGCTCGCCCCTGGCGGGCCGGGGACGAAGAGTGCCGGACAGGTCCGGAAGATCAGGAGACTGAGTGACTCGCACGCAGAGGCAGAGACGCTCTGGACCCCACTTGCCAGCCGGGGGGGCGGGGCCCTGGAGGGGCGGGCGCTTGTGGGCGGGGCTTAGAGGGGGTGGGCACTTGTGGGCGGGTCCTGGGTGGGGGCGGGGCCGGGGCCGGCACCTGGGTGAGGTCGCCCCGCCCCGCCCCTTGCACTTCCGTGTACAGCGGCGCCAGAGCCGGAGGCGGCGGCCGCAGGGATCCCCCGAGCGACCCCTGGCATAAGCCCGCGGTGCGGAGACCTGGCCCTTGTCCACTGGCCGCTTTGGCCGGTCCCAGTCAGACCCGTACCGACCCGCGTCTGAGCCCGCGCCTCGGAGCCGCGCGGGGAGCCGGACCCCGGCCGGCCGGGACCCCTGGCGCCTGGCCCTGATCCGAAGGTGAGTGAGAGCCGGGCTGGGGCGCGGGTTCGGGGCTGTCTCGAGGGCGCAGCAACCCCCTCTGCCTCCTCCCCGCTCGCGTTCCCGTTTCCAAAACTGAGAAACTGAGCTGCGGCCAGTGAAAGTCCCGCTGCGCGCCGAGACCTGCCGGTGCCTCGGTCCTCTCATCCGGTCGCCCTGATGGACGGTGGGAGCCGCGGCCCTCTGATCCCACCGCTCTTGGCCTTTCTATCCTCCTCAGTGTCCTCTGGTCCTCTCTGAGGGTCCGTCTGTCCTTGCCGAATCTCCCTGCGTCCCTCCGTCCGTTCGTCTGCTTCCACCCGCCCTGTGTTCCGCCGTCCTCTTCTCTCCAGACCGGGTTGGTCTGCCCCTCGCCCTCGGCGTGCTCCATTGACCCCCCTACCCCCCCGCCCCCTCGATCCTGCCCCCCCCCCCGGAGCCGCACCCCCGGCCCACGCTCGCCGTCGTCCCAGCGCCCGGCCGAGGCCAGGCCGCCCGCCGCGCTCGCCTCTCGCCCTTGGGTCCCAGCCCCGCCAACCCGCGCGGTGCCTCCTCCTTGCGCTATCTCTTCTTTCAGTCTCAGTGCCTTTCCTTGTCTCTCCATCTGAGTCTGGGCTGGGCGTGGCTCCGGACTCCACCATCCTCCTTCCCGTCCCACCCCTCAGAACCCCCTCTCCCGGTGGCCCCTGGCCGGTGCGGTCTGTCCCTGCCTCCTCAACCCGGACGCGCCACCCGCCTGAGGGCCCATCCTGGTTAGAGGGGAGGTGGAGAAGGGGGCGCCCTGCTGGCTAGGGGTGGAGAGTGAGGAGATGAACACCATTACAACTGTTCCCACTTCCTCAACTGCCTCCCTGTGGGGGAAGGGAGAACCCACGGAGCACCCCACCTAACTCTGGTCAGGAGGATTTCAAATGAGTGGGAAGGTCTCTTTCTCCTCTGCCCCACCCCGGATGCATGGACCCGTCTCCTGGTGCTGTGTTACCTGTACTTAGGCATGTGAATATGTTGTGTGTCTGCTAGTGTGTTCTTTGTCACTGTGGGACTTTCCCTGGGTATGTATGTGTCCTTTTTCACATGAATGACTTGCCGGAGTGTATATGGCTATTTATGTGTCCAGAGGCTCTGTGTGTTTCCTTTGCAACTGTATATACCATGTCTTGGTGGGTTTTGCCACCAAGGTTGGAGTATGTGTGTGTCTTTGGCTGCCCATGAGTGGATGTCCGTGTCTATGGTCCTGTGTTGCACAGTGGGTGTTTCATGGGGACCAACTGGCCATGAATACATTAGATCCCTTGTGGGAGCCTGGGGTATTGGGGTGCCAGCCCACCAGGCTTGTGTGTGAGTGTGTCTGTATAAATGTGCATGTGTGCATGCACTTGCATTTGATTCTTTCTCTCCCTCTGCCACTGAGCTGCTGTGACTGGGCAACCTGGTCCCCTGGGTTTCCTCGTTCTTGCTATGGACTAGGCTGGGGTGTGGTGGACAGGCCAGCAGAGGGCAGTTGTGTGCGTGTGTGTGTGCGTGTGTGTGTGTGTGTGTGTGTGTGTTTATGTGTATGTGTGTGAGAGAGAGAGACAGAGAGACAGAGAGAGAGATAGGGAGAGTTTGGGTTGCAATATCTGGCTATAGAATGCTGTGAGGACTCTGGTGTGTGACAGGACTGTGCTGGAGGTGACACTGGTAGTGTGGGGCTGTGGTGGGAGCGTATGACTCTTAGGAGATTCATAGTCTGACTGTATGAAATTGTGTGTGCTTGGGGAGTGACTATGATGGTGGGAAACCGAGAGTGGCTGGGTGTGGGTGTGAGCAGCAGGAGGGGCTATGACAAGGTGTGTGGTGATGGTGCAAGGAGGGAAGGTGAGAGCCCCAGTGTGTTTGCGAGCTTGCTGGAGAACATGAGGTTGTGGGTGTACGCCCTGCATGCGCAAACCCAGCCCTGGCCCCTGGGGAGAGGGAGAAAGCCAAAGGCAAGTCCTGGGGTTTGTAGTGTTGTGACCAAGACCTAAGGTTCTGGACCAAAAAAGATAATGGGCTCAAAACTCACTGAGCCTTTAAGGGCAAAAAATCCAAGCCAGGCCTCTCAGCAGCTGAGTTCCCTTGTCTTCAGAATGGAGAAAGTTGTGAAGACAAGAGGTCCTGTATCACAGGACCTTCTGCACAGCCTTAGCCCACAATAAGGGTACAACAATGCAATGTCTTATTTGTACCCGCCCCCCGCTGTGTGTCCCTTCTGGGACCTGGGGAGTTTTTCTGGGAGCTGGGGCTAAAGAAAGCCCAGATAGTCCACAATCCTATTTCCCTCCCACAATGTGTATGTTCCCCCTTCCCATCCCTTTGATCACGCTGCTTGTGAGAGGGAGGACACATTCACAGAGCCCCAGGACCCAGCCCTGTTCCACCTGAAAGACAACCCCGCCAATGCCCGACCGCCCGCTCCCAGTCTGTGTAGCAGTGATGAGGAGAGAGGGGGCTGGAGGTGATTTGGAGCTGGGACTACAGGGCACTGACCCCATTTACCTGGAACGGCTAATTGGAGTTTAAATTAAAGTTACAAATAATTTAAAGTACTGACAAAAAGACAAAGCCTGAGGACATCTTTGCCCCCAGGGAGTGGTGATGGGGGTCTCCAGCTTGAGGAGGAACTCACACCCAGGAAGGGGGCTCTTTTGCCAGTACTGGGCCTGCAGAGGAAATGCCTAGGCCTTTCAGCCAGTAGACCCAGTGTACCTTGCTACCTCTGCCATTCCTCCCTTCCAGAATATCTCTAGGCCTCAGATTTTTCAGTTACATAAAGGCACTAATGTGAGAATCACCTGAATGTAAAATATGAAACAAGGAATGATGTTAATTTGTTACTTTCAATGTGAGTCTAGCAACAAGGGCTGATAGAATGTGTCGCGGAACCTCAGAACCACCTGGAGAGAGAGGTGCTAGCATTTTCCCCATCTAAAAAGTAGGCTCATGAACCTTGTGTGGTGGTGCACGCCTGTTATCCCAGGACTTGGGAGACTGAGATAAGAGGATTACTAGTTGGAGTCTCAAAAACAAACAAACAAAAAAACCGAAAAACAAGGGGAAAAAAAATAAGCTCAGTGGAGTTGCCCAAGGCAATAAGTGATGGTGCCTGATTGCACCCTAGGAGTCCAAAACCTGCAAGGTAACCTGTCTGAGACTGAAGGGTCAGGAACAGCTTTCTGCTGTGTCTACTGGCCTCCTCACCAGGCTGGAAATGTTCCAAGGGCAGGGACACAGTGTTCCGGCCCCTAACATGGAACAGACTTGTAGCTAGTGCCCAAGAAAATTTGGGCCTGACACCTTATTCACAGAAGAGAAATCCAAGTCTAGAGAGGCCTGAGGTCTAGAAGCCAGGTGAGGCTGAGCTGAGCTTGTGTCAGCCATGCTGAGGCTGGCTGATGGGCAGAGCCTGTTTTGCTGTGCCTCTCTGCTCAGCTCTTTCCTCTTGTTCTTGCAGGTCTGCTAGGAATTGGCCCAGGTCAGGGTAGCGGGCCTACTTTTCCTGGTGGTTGGTGAGTGACAGCAGCAGCAGAAACAGCAGCAGCAGGAGCCAGGACCAAGGACCAGCAGGAGCTGGGAGGCCCAGGTAGGACTGGGTTCTCTTAGGCAGGGGAAAAATGTACCAGGTGGCCTTCCTCTTTGGACTCCTCCCTTTCTTCTGTGGGACTGGCTGGGGTTGAGGGGAGCATGCAGCGTCCTTGCTCTCGGTCTGGGGCTGGATGCCCAGGGGACATGGCCATTTGCACTGCCTATGAGGGGCTCCCTTCCTAGCATGAAAGCCTTGGCTTTGGGGCTCAGAGGAATGGGGCTCACCAGTAGGGTGTGGGGAGAAGTGGTGATACTTTTTTAGTCAGAGAAAGTTGCATGTGAGTCAAGGGGTGGGAGTGGGCGCATCCGTTGTCTCTTATATCTGCCTCAAACTGTCCTCATCACCACACAAGGAAACTAAGGTTCACCTGGGCCCCCCAGTGGGCTAGACACTGGGTTGGGAATAGAATGTAGTCTCCCAGCACAACTGAGCACTCTTTTGTACCCTAGTTCCCCCTCCATCTCCCCAGACTCCAGATTCAGGGTTGGGCTGGGCAGTGTCTCCAAGGAAAGCTTGGGAAGACTGCAGTCTCTGAGCCCCCTCAGGAAGCTATAAATCTCTGCTTGGGGTCCATCCTTGCCCCCTTCACACGCATTGCAATGAAAGCAGTCCTGTGGGCTGGGATGTATAGTAGCTCTGTGCTAGAATGTACCCTTAGTATGCATGAGGCCCTGGGTTCAATCTCAGGTACCAAAAAGGAAAAGGAAAAAGAAAGGAAACAGCCCCGTGATTGACTTGGTGCATGTTTAGAGCCCCAGTGAGCAGGTGTGTGGCGGGGTACACACACACACATGTGCTGGAACCTGGTGGAGCATGGCAAGGACGGTCTCCTCCCAGGAGTCCTCCCTGATCAGCCTCCACTCCTACCCTCCTGGCTATGAGGCACTGTAGGTGTGGGCATGTCTGTGAGTAGCCCTGAGGAGGTTGGCCCACACTCCAGTGGAGGCAGAAAGAGGACAGGGTCTCTATGATCTTCTGCATATTCATCCCTCCCCCAAACCTGACTATGGAGGAAGTAAAGTGCCCTTGGCTTGGGGGCCTCTGCTACTGGCATCAGGGGAGCCAGCCCCTCCCATCATGCACCATCTTTCCCTAAGGAGTCCAGTTAGTCTTGGAGCCCGCACACTTTAAACTCTCAAGCATCATCTGCCTGGCTGGCAGAGATATGCATATGCCCACAGGGATACAGAAGGCCAGGCTGTGTGTGGCACGCCACAGATGCACAGTGCCTGTCCACACACCACATGTGCAGGCACACAGGAATACAGGTGTTCACAAGCACTCCCATGGGCACACACAGACACACATGCAGGTGCTCACCTCAGTCACCATGTGACTGCCCACACACATCACACTGTGACCATGCTGGGTCAGAATGGGCAGCCCTGGTAAGGGTCCCAGCCCTGGTCAGAGTCACAGCCCAGCCAGGTAGCCTCAGTCTGGCACCTGACCCAGCTGTACCTGGCTCTGGTCCAGGTACAGCTCTGATCACAGGGGCTAGAGGTGGGTGGGTCACACTGTGAGGCAGGCTCTGCCTCCACCTGGCCCAGGCCCCCAGGCTGACCAGGGTTTGGCATTGGACATGGGGGGATGGATGTTGGGGAGGGGCCGCGTCAGCTGCTCCAGGCCGTTTGTGGCTGTTGCCACAGAGAGGAAGTGAGTGGGCTGTTTGATCATGGGGCCAAGGTACTCATGAGCCACTGGCAGTCCTACAGCTCCTCTGTCCTCCATCGCACCCATGCCTGGAGGGAGTGAAGTTGCTGGGGTCTGGGAGGGAGACAGGCTATTTTCCTCCTGGTGCCCATTTTCTGAGGCCTGGGCCCAGGGGAGAGGTTCATCTGTCCCAGGCACTTCCGGAGGCTCACTTCCTCTGGGCTGCCAAGGAAGTGGTTTTAGAGTGGGACTGACCAGCCTCTGCCTGTGGCTTGTCCCTCCCTGGCCTTGGCTGCTGAGGGGAGCAGCGTTTGGCCTGTAGGTTAGTTAGGCCAATTGACTAGGCTTCCTATGCCAAGGCTTTTCAAGCTAGTCAGGATCTCAAAGAGAAGAATGGGGGCTATGGCCATGAAGTCCTCAGCAACCCCATGACCCCGGCTCCTTGCTCACATTGAGTCTGCAAGCTGAGGTTCAGGAGCATCAGTTCTGGTATGCACAGCCTCTTGGGGCTGGTGATGGTGCAGCTGCACCTCAGGGATAAGGCAGCAACAAGCAGCTGTATGAATGAGCCCAGGCAAGTGGCTTTGATGCTCACTGTCTCAGTTTTCTGCTCTGCAGAGGGAATCATGATAATATCCACCTCTATAAGGTTATAAAGGAAAGAACAGATAATGTATGCAAAGTAGTGAGTCCAATGTCTGACCCATGGCCAGAGTAATGAGTAGAAACCTCAATCATGTAAAGCACGGAGTGCCTGGTTTATGGTATCAATTCAAAAACCAGCAAGTGCTACTGATAAGGTTCCATTATTGTCTAATGGGCTGGGGACTGACCCAGTATCACAGAGCCAGGTGTCTGCATAGCTTGGCTGAGAAGTCAGATCTTCAGCTCCCTTGTTCCCCCTCAATTCTCCCTCCAGTGGCAATGCCAGGAGCTGGGGAGGGCTCCACTGGTTCAATAGGTTCCATGTCCTTCAAGCTCCAGGGTGGACCAGCTGTGCCCACTCAGCTGCCTGGCCCCTCCTACTCATATGCCCCTCACTCCCTTTCTAATGGAGGAAAATGGATCTCATGACAAATGGCTTCAGGGAAGGGAAAGGCAGTCCACAGCTGCCTGCTGCCCCCTCAGGGCTCTTCTCAGCCCCTCCCCGGTCTGGCCCACTTCTGGACTTTGGACCTGGAGAATTGGCAGGGAATGAGGGGTGGATGGATGGCAAGCCTACCTGCCAGTCTGTCTGTCCTTGGGACTCCTAGAGTCAGCCTTTGGCCTGGGGAAGGGGACAGGCATCTGGGCTGGAGGAGTGGAGGAGCTAAAAATCCCCCTACACAAGTGTCCATGCTACATGACACATGAAGCTGGTGACAGGGACCTGTGTATCTCAGGGACATGCAGAAGTTCAGCCTAGTGAGGACTGGACTGAGCTTTGGCCTTCCCTCTTTGGGACTAAGAAGCTGGAAGTCTCTCGTATTGAAGAGTCTCATGATGGTGGTGTAGCCAGCAGGGCCCAGGAGACTGGAGTGCTGGAGATCAAGGACATGGGGTGGAGGGATTGGCTATGAGTTCCAGAGAGGACATCCAGAAGGCTTAAAGGCAGGTCCTCTGCAGGTATCAGATGGGCCCGGTTTAATTATTCCTGGCTGTGTACCCTTGAGCCAGGGACTACTGTGAACCTTTGTTGCCTCATCCGTGAAATGGACAAATCAGGAAATGCCCACATGAGACCTGAATGATAGGAAGGAGCCACTGTGGGAGGTGGGGACAGGAAGACAGACAGCAAACAGAGGCTCCTCAGTGGGAAGGAACTTGGCTGTTCAGGGAACCGAAAGGGGTCCTTGTGGCTGGGCACAGGAGTGAGAGGAGGGCAGCTGCTGAGGAGGTCAGGGTGGTCATGAGTGAGGGGAAACCCTGGGGGCTCAGGCAGGGGTGATAGGGTCTGCTTTACTATCTTAAAGGTCTCAAAAGCTCTGTCTGGGGCAGGGGCAGGGGCAGAGGAATCATGGTGGCCAGAGTGGAGGAGGGAAAGCAGCAGACTGGCAGGTGCTGGGGACAGCAGTGGCGTCCAGGTCAGAGCAGGAGGCGGAGGAAGGAGAGGTCTTGAGGCTTGCTGCAGAGGCCAACTCTTTGCGGGGAAGGCAAGGAGGTGGAAAACTGGCCCCAGGTGTCTGGCCTAAAGATGGTGCAAGCGTGGGCGCTCCTAGCAGATGAAGACACTTGGAAGGGGGACGTCAGTAGGCAGCTGTGGGCAGATATGAGCGCTTCTGGAATCACTCATGTGGAGAGGCTGGCAAGGCAGGTGGGGCTGTGAGCCTGGAATGCACGAGGGCCAAGGCTGCACGTGAGGTCTGAGAGTCTAAAGCCTGGGTCGGGCAGGAGCGGGTTCAGCAGGACTTTGCTGTAGGGAAGTTTGAGAGCCCCCAGATACAGCCGAGACAGCTGTCCCTCGAAGGTCTCTGTCTGGGTGCCAGGAGGCCAGGCTTGTGGTGGCTGAGCCACTGTTGCCACAACATCCCTGGAAGCTTTGGATCATGTCTATGGCCGTGTTGGGTAAACAGGAGCAGCGAACCACCAAGGCCCAAGGTTGGATCAGATGTCTGTGGTGCCCACTGCAGGGCTCAGGGGTGGGGATCTTGGGGTCATCCAGCATCAAAGCTGGAGAAAGCTTGGGAGTCTCCTTTGTTAAGACAGGGAGGTTGAGGCTCTGGAAGGGGCAGCTGCTGGCCTGGGTTCTGCAAATGGACTCAGGTTGCCTTGGCCCAGCCAGGACTGTACCCTAACAGCAGGCAGAACAGGGTGTCCTGTAGCTGAATGGCTGAAGAGAGCCTCTTTTCCCACTGATCTAAGGAAGTTTCGGAGCCCCCAGGGTTACTAAGGACAGCTGGAGATGGTGGGAGGCAGATGGGGAGAGGGTCAAAGGTGAGGATGGCAGTAGTGGTAAGGATGATGGTAATGGCTTCCATGTATGTCACAGCCTCTGTGCCAGGTCCTGTGCTCGGCATGGCATGTGAGCCAGATCAGCCCCATGTTAGAGGTGAGGAAACCAGAGAGGCATAGCCAAGTTCTCAGGGCACCAGATCTGAACTAGACCCATCCAGCCCACTGTGGCCCAAGCTCGCCAGATCCCCTGTTTGCCGCCTGCTGGGAGATGGCACCTCACGTGGGCTGGTACTGCCTCTCCCAGCTTTCTTGAGATCCCTGAAGTGAGGAGGCATCGTCTGGGCCCTGCCCACCTCTGAGGGATGGAGGGACAGTAAAAGGCTCAAGTGGCCATCTTACTTTCTCCCAAACACAGAATATTTGTTTCGTATTGTAAATAGTCAGGAAAATCCTGGGGACCCTCCTCTGTTGGAGAGAAGAGGTCTAGGAGTGGGCTTGGAACCACTTACTAGAGGCTGATGGAGGAACTGTTCTCACCTGCAG
The DNA here is from genome assembly GCA_007922755.1 of Pedetes capensis. Taxonomy (NCBI): domain Eukaryota; kingdom Metazoa; phylum Chordata; class Mammalia; order Rodentia; family Pedetidae; genus Pedetes; species Pedetes capensis. The sequence continues at coordinate 135,462 of VMDO01002247.1, forward strand.
ACATTCCTCTGCCCCTCTGCTGGCCAGATGCACAGGTCCATGACAGGAACAGGAGACTGTCTCCCTGGTCCCGCTGGCTCAGCCCCATGGGCTTTGTGGCTTTGGTTGAATTGCTCAATCTGTCGTTTTCTGCATGGTGAGCCTGGAGCTCTTGGAGGTCATGTGTGGGCTGTTTCCACCTTCAGAGGTTGGAGCATTCCCCTCCTCCCATGCACCAGGCCTATGACCACCATCTGTGACCCCAGCCCCAGCCTTGGCTGACTTCCCCTCAGGGCCCTGCAGGCAGGCAGGCAGGCAGGCTGAGGCTCGCCCAGGGATGTGCCTGACCGGCCCAGTCCTTCCCTTACATGCACTGGACTTTGCTCTGGACCTCCTTCAGGGAGTGGGCTTAGCCTGGCCTGGCTCCCAGCTGCCCTTCCTTCCCCGCTCCCCAGCCATTGTGCCCAGGATGCCTGCCATAGGAAAAGCTCCCTGTGGGTGCCAGATCCTGGTGAGGTGTATGAGGCTCTTCCAGGCTGCTGTGTTCCTCTCTGCCTAGAGTGTCTGTGCCTATGTGAACATTATGGCTTATGACGCCTCGTGTGCACCTGGGTCCTGTGTGGCTGGGTGTGGTCTGCGTGGGTCTGAATGTGTGTTGACATGTCAGAGGCAGTGAGAAAAGAGGTGTTTCTATGCGTGTGAGTGTGTGTGTGTGTGTTTGTGTGTGTGTGTGTGTTTGTGTGTGTGCTTGCATGCACCACTAAATGGTCATAGGAGTGCCTATGTGTATCTCTCACTTCAAGGAAGGCTCCCCGTGCATAATGGCATGTTTGGGTTGGTGGGTGTGCCCCTGTGTGCACACACGTGTATGGTTACTTTTGGAGAGGCCCAGGTGCCCCCCACTTCGGCTCCTCACAGAGGCCTCCTTGTCCTTCCAGGAGCTGGCTTTCTGGCTCCTGCCATGAAGAAGCCTTTGTTCCTCCCTCAGAAGACCTAGACGGCCCCCCTCAGTTGAGCCCAAGGCTCCCCAATCCCAGGGCCAGCTGGGTAACTCCATGCCTGTGCCTGGTGCAGGCTGTGCCCTCAAGGAGGTCCTATCCCACATGTGCTGGCAGGGCTGGGTATGAGCCAATTGACAGCCAGGGTCCCTAGTCCTGATCCTATGACCCTTCCAGACCCTCTGGCAGGCTGGGCTGTGACACCTGCTGATCCCTCTCACTCTCTGCTCTGATTGCCTGAGCAAGGCACAGTCTTATCCTGCCCTGTGATCATGTCTTATGTGACTTTCCCTCACCAGGCTGTGAGTTCTGTCAGCCTGGTGTGTTTTCTCACTGTAGGGCTCACCCGTACGGGGCCTGAGGTGGGCTAGGGATGACCTGGGGCTGGAGGGAGCCTTTGGGACCGCACCTCCCACCCCTACTGAGTGCAGAATCACATAACCACCTGTGCATTTTCCTGGGAAGGGGACCCCTGGCTTTCACCGGCTTCTTAGGATAGTGCAGTGCTCTTTGCACCTGCGTAGGTGATTGTGCTACCCAGGCCCCACCCCTGATTCCTACCCATCAGGTTCCAAGGGGCTGGATTGGTTCTGACTGTGTAGCCCAGGTTGGCTTTGAACGCATGATCTTCCTGCCTCCCTCTCCTGAGTACTGGGATTACAGACATACGCCACCACACCCAGCAACTAATCTGGGAGTTTTTGTTTGTTTTTTGCAGTGCTGAGGATCTAACCCAGGCCTTTAGGCACTTGAGGCAAGGACTCTGTCCCTGAGCTATACCCCTGCCCATGGCAGTGGGATTTTTGAGAGTTAGCCATGTAGCCAGGGTTGTAAAGGCTGAGCTAGAGGCCGAGGCCCCTCTGAGACAGCAAACCTCCATCCTCAGATGCCAGCTACCCCTATACACACAGGTGACTCCCTATGGGGAGGGGAAGGATCCCAGGGCTGGCCTTCAGAACTGCCTGGAAGGAGATGTGAGGTCTCAGCCATTCTGGCTGAGGGGACAGCATGCACAGGTACAGGAAGACTGCAAAGTGAGGCTCAGAGTAGCCAGAGTATGGTTTGAGGTGGAGAGCAGGATGAGGCTAGGGAGCAGGGAGCCTTGAATGCCAGGCTGTGGTCTGGGTTTTCTTAAAGGGCAGTGGGAGCCAAGGAGGCTCTACACTGGGAGAAGAATGGCTAGGGGAAAGGCTGACAGTTGGGAGGGGAAGGGGGGGAGTGAGGACTAGCAGAGTTTTGGGGAGTCCTCTCGGGGTGAGGGAAGGGTGAAGGAGGAGCCCTGGCTGGGGCATGAGGTGCCAGGCCTAGAGAGGAACAGATACGGGGAGCATCCTCACTCTGGGACTTAGCTGTGACCTGAGACCCTGGACCCTGGTGGAGGGTCTCAGAAGGGGCTAGCTAGCCCTCCCCTCCCCCACCTCCTATGCCTCCTGTTGGACCCACTTCCTGGGTTGTGAAACCCCCGTGGCCTCCTTGACTTGCTTCTTTCTGGGAAGGCCACCCTGGAGGCCAGCCTCCCAGCCAGGCTCCTCCCCGTCTGCCCAGCCTGGCTGCTTTCCACGCCTGCCCCTGGCCTGCCCCTGGCCCTTTCATAACTGCGGGGGCCAGTTTTGCTCTCCCCTGCTGATCACACCGCCTCTCACTCAGTCCTGTCCCCTGACCAGACAGACCTCTGTCTTCTCTTCCCTCCTTCACTCATCCCTCAGGGCGCACATGCCAAGCAGGCCGCATGCCAAGCAGGTCCCCTATGAGGACCCCATTTTGCTGCCACTTCTGTCTTGCTTGGCAGCAGGTGGCGCCTTCTGTGGGCAGGCAGCAGGGTCTGGGCCAAGCTTAGGCAGTTGTGATGACAGAGATGACAAATGGCAGGAGGTGGCGCGGGGGAACATCCTCTGCTCCCCAGGGATCTGTTCAAGGGATCCAGACCCCAACCCACCAGGGACAGCCGTTGATCTCCCTGAGCCTTTTTTGCACACCCTCTGCCTGGAATCAAAGCAAGGCCTGTCTTGTCCCTCCCAGTCCCAGCTCATTCCTCTCTCTGGTGGGCGTTACCCTGTGGCCAGTGAGGCAGAAGTGAACACCAGGGCAGGGGGAGTCAGGCTGGAGCTGGGAGCTGGGGGACTCTCCGTGCAGGGCCTTGGCCTCATTTCTTCCTCTGTACAACAAGGAGCTGGCATGTCAGTCCCAGAAGCCCCATCTCTTGGAGACATTTCAGCCTCGAGCGTTTTATTTTTCACCTCCGACAGAACTGTTTTGAACAAGTTACACGTGATATAGAAAAGCTAGGAAGGGCATTCCTGCTACTGATGGTGTGCCTGCCTTTCCTGCTGGGACACCCTAGTGCATTCAGGAATCTGCAGCTCCCGCGCTTGTCTGCTCTGTGGGAGCTCCACCCTGCCGTCATTCTGGTCACCTTCAGGCTGGCCTTGTCCACTGCCCTGGACTGGCAGGAAACAGGTTTCTGTTTGCCCTACAGGAGGTGACCTGCCTGTTCTGGCCTGGCTGGACCACTGCCTTTCCCGACCTCAAGGCTGCTGGTCTAGGGCAGGGTGGGGACCAGGGCCAGTTCCTAGGTTTTGAATACTGGAGGCTGATCTAGGCGGTTGGAACAGGAGAGAAGGTAGCATTTAGGGAGTCTGCACCATCTTCATTGGGCAAAAGAGGAGGCAGGCACTTAAGGTCAGCCTATAACCAGCCTGGGAGTGGTGGGGATGGGTGAATAGACTGTCCTGGCACCCTTCGATCTGTTTTCTCTGTCTTTGTTTGTAGTGCTATCCTGGCACATTTATCTGTCTCTGTCGCTACTCTTTTCTTGCCTGTCATCTCTTCTTCCCAACATGGCATACTGGAAAGAACATGAGCTATGATATTGGGCAAGCCTGGGTTTAGATCTACCACTTATTAGCTGTGCAACCTTGGACAAATCACTTAACCTCTCTGAGCCTTGATTTTTTTCCATCCATAAAATACTCATCTCCGGCCGGGCACCATGGCTCATGCTTGTAATCCCAGTGACTCAGGAGGTGGAGGCAGGAGGATCATAGCTTTGAGACCAGAGGCAGCCTGTGTAATTTAATGAGACTTTGTCTCAAGATCAAAAATAAAGAATGGTAGAGCACTTGCAAAGTATGTGCAAGGCCATGGGCTCACCCTTCAAGTACCAACAAAACAAAACAAAACACCGAAAAACGAAAACAAAAACCTTCTGGGGTTTCATAGGGATAAAGTGAGCTAATGTAATTTCAAGGCTAATCCGGTACATCTTTGGCTCAGAAAAGGACAGCCCTTCTTAGAAGTGGTTGAACTGAGATACGCTTAGGCCATTTGACTCTGAGTCTAGTATTCTCCGCCTCACAGGGCTGCCTCGACTGTGGGCTGGAGAAGCAAAAGCATAGAGACTATGGGCCCCAGGCAGTAGGGAAAGGCCTGGCTGTTCCCCAGGGAGTATTGGCCCTGCAGTGTTGAGAAGTCTGGGGCTGATCCAGTGGCCTTTCTTTGAGGCCTGTGGGCCTGAGTCTATTTGCATGGGGACTAAAAATAGGGGGACACCTTGCCTTGTGCTGTCTCACCCATCTTCCTACCACTGCTCACACTCCACGAGCTAGGTGGGAGGCTCTGACTGCATTGTATAGCGGGAGCACCACGGCCCAGAGAGGCTCAGGGCCTCTTGTAGGTCACACAGTGATGGAAGCAGAGGCCAGCTCACAGTGTCTGTCTCCCTCCTGGGGTAGGGTAGTTCAAGGAAGACCAAGGGGTGGGAGCACCTGGCCAGGACCTTTGCCCTAGTTTTAGTCCTAGGAAGTTTGGGCTAGATGACAGGACTCCAGGTTTACACTGGGTAGACCCATGGCAGCCCACGAAGACTGTGGATCCCCTATGCTCGTGGCACTGTGGCCTGGCCACGCAGGTTTGGGGCTGGGGGTGGGGCCTGCTGCGGTTGTGGTTTTCCCTCCCGTGGCTTCTAACTGAGAAGCTGCTGCTGAGTGTGAGCAGAGGCTAGGACTGGAGGGCAGCCCATGGGGCAGGGCAGGAGGGCTGTCCTGGGCTCTGCTTCTGCCTCCTACGGCTCCTCTGACTCATGTCTCCTCCCTGCAGTCCTGGGGGATCCCCATGGATAGCTCCTGCTGGACAGGCTGGGGACAAGGGAAACTACAGAGCTTGCAGGCTTCAGGAGGAGCTGGTGGGGAGGAGCTGGCCAGCAGATGTGTGGGGCGCCTGGAGCCCCAGGATACCTTGCTATGTGTTCCTACAGACCTGGTTTTGGTGTCTGAGAGGTGAGATCAGTAACCAGGACTCTTCCCAGGCTGATGGGCAGGTGGAAGGAACACCATGGGGGATGTGAGTGCCCTTTCTTGACTAGAAAGGGAGTGTGTAGGTGAGAGATGGGTGCCACAGGCATGATGGGATGATAATGACAAGACCCTCCTGAAGCCTGTCAGGCTGGTGCTGGTCCTCATCATACAGGAATTTTCAGCATGACAACCTTGGGCCAGGAGGCTGTCCCTTCTCTGGAGGGTGGGGTAACTGAGACTCAGAGAAGCCGAGTGACCTGCACAGGCCCATAGCCAAGCCAGCTTTGGTGTTAGAATCTTGCATCCCGCCAGCCTGGATGTCACCTGGATGGACCTGATCCCCAGGAACCCAGGCCCCTGCACCTCACTGGCTCCTCTCTTTTCTCTGCTGGCCTGCCTCTCAACCCTCACCCTTTGAGGCACTTAGAAAGCTGCACACTGCCCCTCCAGGTTGTCCTGTTGGGAGGCATGAGGCTGAGCCATTTCTGCTGGGGTCTGGCCTTAGGCATATAAACACAGACACGTGGCAAGTGTGTGTTGTTAAGTGCCCTGCTTGTCATTTCAGGCCCCAGGGAGCACTTACCTGGGTGCTTGATACCTTGAACCCCTGGGCCAGGCAAAATGTCCTTTCTGCCTGGCGGGTTGGAACACCTATTCAGACTCCCTACACATGCTCAGGGGGCTGAGATTTAGATCAGTTGGTAGAGCGCCGCTCTGCAGTCTCTGAGGTCCTGAGTTTGAGTCCTAGCACCGCAAAAATGGGAGAAGGACGTGGCAACCCACTCCCAAGGCAATCCCGAAACAATCTGCCATTGAAAACCCTATGAGGGTCGCTATGAGTTGGACATGACTCGACGGCACCAAACAACAACAACACATGCTCAAGGCCAGGCCCATGCAACTAGTGTTTTTTTCACTCCACCCTTAACAGAGCTCCCACCATGTGCCACCCACCCCCTGACCTCGTAGATGCACACACTTCCTCGTCTGCCTAGGCTCATTTGCGCAGAACCATCACTCCGACGTGCATCCTGAAGCCCACCAACACACACGCTCATGCTCCAGCCCAGGGCAGAGCCTTCAGCTGCCCACCGCTGGCTCTCCCTCCCCACCTGCCGACAGACCGTGGGCGGCCAGCCTGGCACCCAGCACTCGCCCACCTGATCCTCTCAGGCCAGAGGCTTTGGGGCCTGAGTTTGCACATCCACTCTCACTCCCACTGCGCAGGAGCAGGCTGAGCGGGGGCCGTGGTGGAATCTGCTCTGACCTTGGGCCCTAGAGGACTGGTCGGGATGGAGGGGCAGGGCTGCAGGCTGAGGTCTGTGTTTTCTGTGAGCTCATCTGGGCTGGGAGCTCCAAGCTGCCCTGGCCGCAGCACTGGCTGCCCTATGTAGCTGGCGGCTTCAGGGCCAGGCAGCTGTGGTGTGCATGCACACGCATGTGTGGGTGAGGATGCATGTGTGAGTCAGCCCAGAGCCAGCCTGGGTTCAGGGCAGAGTGAGGACATAGGCGTGTAGAAGACCACAGCAGCGGGCATTCAGCCACAGCTATGGAGCATCCTCGTGTGGGGCCTGGGCAGGGAGCCAGTGTCCATGTTGGAGTACGAGTGGCCACATGTGGGCTTGCATGCATGTGTCCTCCACAGATGACCTTGGGGTCCCCTCCTGGAGTGACCCTTGACTTTGATAACAGTGAAGAAGGGGTCAGTGTGGAAGATGACTTGTGTGGATAGGCAAAGCGCATTCAGCATGACATTCAACATCAAAATACAGTTTTGTTCATTTGTTTTTTGGTGGTGCTGGGCCTTATGCATACTTCACAAGTGCTTTACTGAGCTGCACCCCTAACCCCTTCTTCATTTCTTATCTTGAGACAGGGTCTTGCTGAGTTACATAGGCTGCCTCTGGCCTCGAACTTGCAATTTTCCTCCCTCTGCCTCCCAATTTGCTGGGATTATAGGCATGCACCATGGCGTCCAGCAAAATACAGGTCTATGTCGTGTTGTGAGGTCCTGTCAAGTTGGGTCCTATTCATAGTGACCCTTTGTACAACAGAGCCAAACACTCCCCAACACTCTTGTTATACACACTATCTTTTTTATGTGTAAGCCTATTGTTGCAGATAGTGTATCAATCCATCTAGTTGAGGGTCTTCCTTTTTTTCCTTGACCTGCCCCTCTCCTAAAGGTGATGTTGTTCTTTAGGGATTGGTCCCTCCTAACATGTGCAAATAACATAAGATGCAGTCTAGCCATCCTTGCTTCCAAGGAGCACTCTGGTTGCATCTCTTCTAGGATAGGTCTGTTGGTTCTTTTGGCATTCCATGGTCTAATCAATATTCATCTCCAGCACCATAATCCAAAAGCATGAGTTCTTTTCCTTGTCTCCCTTATTCACCATCCAGCTTTCACAAGCATATGATGAGACTGAAAATACCATGGCATGAGTCAGGCATACCTTCATCTTCAATGTGACATCTTAACTTTTCAGTACTTTAAAGAGGTCTTTTGCAACAGCTTTTCCCAGTGCACTGTGTCTTTGGATTTCTTGACTGCTGCTTCTGTGGGTGTTGATTGTAGAACTGAGTAAAGCAAAATCTTGGACAACCTCAATCTTTTCTCCATTTATCATGAAGTTTCTTACTGATCCAATTGTAAGGGTTTTTGTTTTCTTGATGTTGAAGGGGAATCCACACTGAAGGCTGTGTTCTTTACTCTTCATCTATAACTATTTAAAATCCTCTTCAGTTTCAGCAAGCAAAGTTGTGTCATCTGCATAATGCAGGTTGTTAATGAGTCTTCAATCCTGATGCCATGTTCTTCATAAAGTCCAGCTTCTCATATTTTGCTCAGCATAGAGATTGAAGAGGTACTGTGGAAGGATATAGCCCTGACACACATCTTTCCTGACTTTAAACCAGGCATTGTTTCTTTGTTCTGTTTGAACAACTGCCTCCTGGTCCACGTAGAGGTCCATGTACAGATTCCTCATGAGTACAATCAAGTGCTCTGGTATTTCCCATTCTTTGCAATGTTATCCATAATTTGTTGTGATCCACATAGTCAAATGCCTTTGCATAGTCAATAAAACATAGGTAGACGTCTTTCTGGGATTCTCTGTTTTTAGCTAATATCCATCTGACATCAGCAATAATGTCCCTTGTTCTGTGCCCTCTTCTGGATCTGGCTTGATTTTCTGGCAGTTCCCTGTTAACACATTGCTGCTGTTGCTTTCAAATGATCTTTGGCAAAATTTTACTTGGGTGAGATACTAATGATATCGTTCCATAATTTCCTTATTCAGTTGGATCCTCTTTCTTGGGAATAAGCACATATACAGATCTCTTCCAGTTGGTTGGCCAGGTAGCCGTTTTCCACATCTCTTGCCATTAACAAATTGGCACTTCCAGTGCTGCATCTGTTTGTTGAAACATCTCAGTTGGTATTCCTTCAATTCGTGGAGCCTTGTCTTTTGCCAATACCTTCAAGGCAACTTCCACTTCTTCCTTCAGTACCATTGGTTCTGTGAGCTTGTCGTGCTGGTTGGGGCTTGAGTTTTGCTGTGGTGCTGAGAGCTATGCCACCTGTATTTCAGATACCAGCAGGGTCACCCATGGTACACAGGCTTCAGCTGAACTTCTAGACTAAGACAGACTAAGAAGAAGGACCTGCCAGCCCACTCCTGACACAATCAGCCATTGAAAACCCTGTGAATATCAAAGAAACACAGTTTGTATTAAGCTAAAAATCAGTTTGAGAGGACAGGCAAGCTTTCAGGTAGGCAGGCAGTATGTGACTCCGAGGGGTGTGAGTTGAGAAGGGTCAGGTTCACTGATGTGGCCACAGTCTCTCACTGCCCTGGTCCCTGAACAAAGTGGGTGCTAAGTTAGTGGAATCCCAGTTTTCAGTCTAGCTCTACCTAAGTTTCAGTTTCTCCATCAGGCATGGGACTCCTGTCTGATATAGCAAGGCTCACTTTGGCCCTCCTGCCTGCCTGGGTCATTGTGAGCTAAACAAATGAATGGACAACCATGAAGGGCTGCCTGGGCTGGGCAGAAGAGGGGAACCTTCCTGCCCCTCTTGGCAGGTGACTACCGGCACTGAGCATGGGAGCCCTGCCCATGCTGGGTTTTTGGCACGTGGGTCAGTGCCCCGTAGTTGACTGCTGGAGGAGTAGCCACGTAACTCCCCAGATGAGTGTGTCACACCCAGATGCCTCCAGGGCTGAGGTTTTAGAGGGGAGTGAGGACAATGTCTGGCCTGTCAAAGAGGCAGCCATCACATTGGCTGTTGCCCAGTGGGCCTGATGTCCCAACTTCTGGTTTTACAAGGGATGCCACAAGTCCAGACTTCCATAAAACTGCCCAACTTTTCACATTGGCACCTAAGACTAGTGTATTTTTACGTGCCACGTGGGCCATGTGCAGTGATATAAGAGGGAGTTGGTATCCAGGTGCCTCCAGTGGCTGTCCCCACCGCTTCTGTCCTGCTCCCTGGCTTCACCACCTCTGTGCCCATCTCTGTTGCAGGCTCCACCATGGCGCCATTTCTGCGTATCTCCTTCAACTCCTATGAGCTGGGCTCACTGCAGGCCGAGGACGAGGCGAGCCAGCCCTTCTGTGCCGTGAAGATGAAGGAGGCGCTCAGCACAGGTAGGGCTGCAGGCTGGACTCTGGAGAGGGGTGCAGGGCTCCATAGGAGGGATGGGGGCAGGCCTGGCTTTTTTCCCTGGACCCTCTAAGGGATCCTTCTCTCCCTTGTCTCCCTGCCCTGCCCAACTATGGACATAGGAAAGCAGAGGCCACTGAGTGTCCCCAGGCCTTAGGGTTTCTGGGCTCCTTTGGTTGTTTCACCCCACGATTTTGACATGTGCATCTGTGCCAGGCACTGTGCTGGGCACTGAGGATGCTCGTAAGTTCCAGGCTGATTGGGCCCTGCTGTCATGGGGTTCACAGTTGGAGGGTGGGGGAGCTTGGCAGGTCACAGGTAGTGAGGAAGCCTGGGGAGTGTGACCCCCATCTAGGGTCGGGAGGACTTCCCACCACTCTCTCATGCATCTGCTGGCCCTGGCCAACCCCTGCTCACCCCTTCGGTCCTAGCTGCGCTGCCCCTTCCTCAAGAAAGCTTTCCCTGACCCTTAGGCTGGGCCACAGGAACTTTGGTGGGTTTAAACCACTCGTCTTGTCCTCTTCAATGTCATCACAGCTGTGACTTAGTGTTTACTTGAGGGATGGGTTGGTTTGTGTCTTGGACCCCAGGCTGGTGGTCCAGGAAGACAGGCCATGTCTTCACTTATAGCACTGTAGCTGGCGTTTCTCAGCATGTGTCCACTGAATGAATATGTACAGGAAGGGGATCTTTAAGCAGAGCTAGAGCAAAAGAGTCATCAGAAAGGGAATGATAGAGCCAGGCGTGGTGGCGCATGCCTGTAATCCCAGTGGCTCAGGAGGTAGAGGCAGGAGGATCGCAAGTTTGAGACCAAAGGCAGTCTGCATAATTTAGCAAGACCCTGTCTCAAAAAAGTAAAAAAAAAAAAGGGGGGGGCTGGAGGCAGCAGCTCAGTGGTCCAGCACTTGCATGTAAGCACAAGGCCTTGGGTTCAACCCCCAATACTACAAAAAAAAAAGAAAGAAAGAAAGAAAGAGAAACAAGGAAGAAAGGGAATGACAGGAGCAGAGATCTAGAGTGGGACTTGTGAGAGCTCCCTAGAAGCATCATAGGCAGTTGAGTGTTCTAGGGGATTCTGGGGATCCACAGCAGGAGAGGTGGGTAGATCCTAGTAGGCCAAGGGCTGGGGAAGTCCAAGGAGGAAGATTCAGAGAGGCCCTAGCCTGACCTTGGCTGCCTGGCCCTGTCACAGAGCGAGGGAAGACGCTGGTGCAAAAGAAGCCAACCATGTATCCAGAGTGGAAGTCGACGTTCGATGCCCACATCTACGAGGGTCGCGTTATCCAGATTGTACTAATGCGGGCAGCTGAAGACCCAGTGTCTGAGGTCACCGTGGGCGTGTCGGTGCTGGCTGAGCGCTGCAAGAAAAACAATGGCAAGGCCGAGTTCTGGGTGAGAGGCACCGGATTGGGGGGGCCCTGTGTGTGTGCATGTGCATGGCCTCCGTGAGTGAGCACAGCAGGAAGGGTCACCAGGGTAGCTCTGTAGCTGACCAGCCTGAACTGCAATCCTGGCTCTGTGATTTACCAGGCTCCCAATCCCTCTGAGCCTCTGTGGCTGCTTCCCTAAAAGGAGGAGCTACTCTAAGTCCCTGCCTTAGGGGCCATGAGAGATGAAATGATCACCTGCTGCCAAGGGCTCATCGCAGAACCTGACACTGGGTAGATGCTAATGGGAGCCATCTGCATTATTGTGATTACTTTTTTCCCCTATTGATTTTGAAGAGGCAAGATATGCACATAGTAAAACATTTCAAACCATGTGAAAGGGTGTGTGTCTGCCCCAACACCAGGCCACCAGGCCCCCTTCTCAGACGCACCCTCTTTTTGGAGTCTTTGAGGATATTCCAGGCCTAGGCAGACACAGGGCCACCCTCGTGATCTTTAGCAGCACAGAGGAGAGGGAAGGGGAAGGCTGGCCACCCACTCGCTCACCTTCTGAAGCTGGGACTTCGCACATGGCCATGGCCATGTGCACCTGTGTGTTCCGGGTGGCCACAGGATGCCAGTGCCGGCAGAACTCCTCTGGGTCACATGTGGCCTCCTGCAACAAGACATGTCCACTGGAGAAGGCCTCGTGACCATCGGAGGCCCTGGTCAGCTCCTAGTAAGGGGTGAAGGGGCCAAAATGGGAGAGAGATTGACCCAGGCCTGCACCGCCCTGTGGCCAGTCAGACAGGGACACTGAGGGGCCCCTGGCCATGTGCTCTGCACTCGCCCAAGTAGGATGTTGGTCACCCATCTGGGCCCTGGGGAAGGCGAGGGAGCAGAGGCTTGGGTCCTGTCCTCCCGCTTGTCCGGGCTGCGTGAAGGAGCCCCACGCGGACAGCACGGGCATAGGTGTGTTAGGCTGAGTGAGTCCGTGTCTCTGCATGTGCATCTGAAGGTGGGGACCTCCATTCTAAGCTCCTCGCTGTGGGGCAATGAGGGGGTGGAGTGGGGAGTTTCCCTCCTGCTCTGTTCCCTGGCCATGTGGCATGGCCGGGTGTGGGCTGGATCCTTTCACTTCCCCAAATGTAATAATACCCTGGGTACAGGGTGGGGCAGGGTCGGGTGGGGCCCTGCACACACTGGGCAGGTGTCTGGCCAGGCTTTAGGGGCTCCCTTGGCCTCAGGGGAGAGCCATGGGGGCGGGTTCTGAGTCTGACCAGGCCCAGGCCCGCCCTCACTGACTTCTTGTCCCCCTCCCCCACCCCCACAGCTGGACCTGCAGCCCCAGGCCAAGGTGCTGATGTCTGTGCAGTATTTCCTGGAGGACGGGGGTAAGACCCCCACCTGGGTGGGGACAGGCCCACCTGCCAGGTCAGAGGCTGAGCCCACACTGAGGTCTGGGGCACCAGTTCCCTCTGGGATCTGTCGGGGTCATTGGGAGGAACGGCAGGGGGCTGCCCTTCCCGGACACTGGGGATGACCCTTACCATTCTGTGGTCCCCAGATTGCAAGCAGTCTTTGCGTGCCGAGGACGAGGCCATGTTCCCAACGATAAACCGCCGTGGAGCCATCAAGCAGGCCAAAATCCACTACATCAAGAACCATGAGTTCATTGCCACCTTCTTTGGGCAGCCCACTTTCTGTTCTGTGTGCAAAGAGTTTGTCTGGTGAGGGTTGGCTGTGCCTAGTGGAGGTGGCACAGGAGAGGGGAGCTGACCCAGAGCTCCCCTCACTTACCCCACGGGGAATTTGCCTTTCAGGGGCCTCAACAAACAAGGCTACAAATGCAGGCGTAAGTCTCTCTGCAGCCAGGTTTGTGCACGGGTGTACACGTATGTGTGCTGATGCCTGTGTCTCCTGGTTGGGACGGTGTGTCTGGACAAGAGCTCTGTGTATGTGAGTGTGCTTGCCTATCAGAGAGTGTGCATGGGTACAGTAGCCAGGTTCAGGGAGGGCCAAGGCTAGCTTGTAGTTCACCAAAGCCCTTCCCAGATCTGTGCACAGGGGCCTCAGGTTGGTAGCCTGAAATAGGCAATGGTAGGGTATTTACCCAGAAACCGGCGCAGGCTGCACGTTGGGGCTTTTCCTCCAAGAAGTGGTTATGAGACCTTTGTGGGCACTCCTCTGGCTGCATGTGCTTCCGTGTGGACACGGGTGTCTTTGCGTAGCTGTGAGCACGCCTTTCTCTGACTGCCCATGCAGTGGGCTCTCTCCATGGACTGCTTTAGCACTTCCTAGCTGTAGGGCTATAGGCAGGTTCCTTAACCTCTCTGTGCCTTGGTTTCCTTATTGGAAAACTAGGGATAATAGATTCAGGAAGATCCATTGGTATGAAATATGTGAAGCTGTGTTTTAAGAGCCTAGCATGTAGCAAGCATTCAGTCTAAGAAATCTGTTGTCATGGTTATGCATGCTTTGTATGTACGTACAGGTGTCTGTGTTGGAGCGTGCTGCTGTGCGTGTGCAGGAGAGCTTAGGAGCTGTTTGCTCTCCTGAGACTTAGAAAAGGGAAAGCGGGGCTCTCCTGCTCCCGGTTCTCATGCCCCACTCACTTCTGTCACCTCCCTGCCCAGCAGGACTCCCTGAGCCTTCCCTAGTTTCTGAGACCCTGTGGACTGGCCTGTCTCCTGCCCCACAATCTCTTGGCCTGTCCCACCAGAGCCGGTGGGAGGAGGGAAAAATCAAGCCCTGGCCTGAGGCCTGGGTAGGGTGAGGGTGTAGGCGGTCAGGGAGAAGGCTGGCTTTGTGTGGAGGGCTGGACCAGGCTAGCAGCGCCAACTCACAGACTCTGCCCCTCCTGGTGTCCCCCTCCACTACCGGGCCTGCGCCTCTCCAAGAATGCAACGCCGCCATCCACAAGAAATGCATTGACAAGATCATCGGCCGGTGCACGGGCACCGCCACCAACAGCCGGCACACCATAGTGAGCTGGGCCCAGGGCAGGGCCCGGGGGTCTGGGGGCTTGGCCAGGTGGGAGGCGTCTGGGCTCCCCAACCCTTCCTCATGGGCTCACCCTCCCTTCCTATCTTCCTTCATCTTCCCTTGCCTCCTGCCTGGGCTCCTTGGGCCTCCGATTGTTTTCCCAGTCCCCAGTGGAGCCCTCTGGGGTGTGTTGCAGTGCATGGGGCTGAAGGAGAGCTAGGGGTTGAGGAAGGGGCTGGAGCTGGCGTGTGCCCCTTGACCTGTGATACCCCACCCCTCCAGTTCCAGAAAGAACGCTTTAACATCGACATGCCGCACCGGTTCAAGGTTCACAACTACATGAGCCCCACCTTCTGTGACCACTGCGGCAGCCTGCTCTGGGGACTAGTGAAGCAGGGGTTAAAATGTGAAGGTGCGTGGCCCCCCAGCTGCACTGCTGCCCCTGAGCCCTGCAAGCTCTGGCACCCCCATGCTGCCATCCCTCCCCTACCCTGAGACCCCCTACCCTGGCCTTCAGGTACAAGGAATCTGTCCACACCTCATTCAGAGATTTCCTGTGGGTGAGGCCTCACTGGCCTGACTAGCTCTTCCACTTGCCTGCTGTGTGGCTCCACCCCTGAGCTGCATCCTCAGGGGTCAAGTGGGGGGAATCACTGTGAGGGGCAAGTGGGCAGAAGCACTTAACCAAGGCTTGCCGCACACTGGCAGACGCTTGGCAGATGGTGCCCTAGACCTCCCCTCACCCCATGCTTCCCTTACAGAGAAACTGAGGAAAAGCAGCCTGTCTCAGTTGTCCTAGACAATCTCTACAGGGTTTAGAATTAGGTCCCATAACTTCTGACTTTTTCTTTCTTTAAATCATGAAATATTCAAAGTACTCCTGAGAGCTTCAGATTCCCCCCCACACATACCCCACCAAGACAGGAAGCTCAGCAGCTTCCACCAAAGGTCTCCCTTCTCCTGCTCCCTGCTCCACCCCTCCCTGCCCTTGACTGAGCCCTGAGACTGGTGACCCTGCTTCTCCCTCACCCCAGACTGCGGCATGAACGTGCACCACAAATGCCGCGAGAAGGTGGCCAACCTCTGTGGCATCAACCAGAAGCTCTTGGCTGAGGCCTTGGACCAAGTAAGCCAGGTGGGCATGTGCTGTGGGACCCCAGACACGCGCCAGTGAGGTCGGGAGGTAGTCGCGGCTCACAGCACTCCTGGGGAGCTCCAGTGGGGAGCATTTATACCCAGACCCCATATCTTGAAGATCTGATTAAAGAATTTAGGCAGCAGAGGACAGTTGCCCTGTTCTCAGGGGCAATTCATTATTCAAGCAGTCCTTTACCTGAGGGCGACCCTAGGGGACTGCAGGGTTGAAGTGCGGGGCACTTCAAAGTAAGACTCTGTGTGTGGGTGTGTTGTGTGTTTGGATGTGAGTGGAGCTCAAGGGATGCCACAGAACTTTAGGATAAAATTCTACAGCTGGGCACGGTGGCGCACGCCTGTAATCCCAGTGGCTAGGGAGGCAGAGGCAGGAGGATTGCAAGTTTGAGACCAGAGACAGTCTGTGTAACTTAGCGAGACCCTGTCTCAAAAAGTAAAAAAATGGGCTGGGGGTGCAGCTCAGTGGTCCAGCACTTGCAGAGCATGCAGGCGCAAGGCCTTGGGTTCAACCCCCAGTACCAGACCGGAAAAAAAAAAGGAAAAAAAAAAGGATAAACTTCTAGAATCAGAAATGAAGTTAATACCAAAATGTATTGAGTAAGGGGATGGGAAGGTGGAGTTCGGTTTATAATACTTCCGTTTATAATCAGCTCCTTCCAGCCCACGAGGCTTCCCTGAGCTGGTGGAAGGTGTATGGGGAGGGGAGGAAGGTGTGTGTGCGTGCTCATGCACATGGCCTGGGGGTCCAGGGCTCCACCTCTGCTGCCCCTGGATAGTATTCATGGGGAATTATGGTCGGGAGTCCTCTCTCTGAGCTAGGCATTCTGACCAAGGTCTAACCCTCTGGCCTCCTGCCTCTGCCCCCTCCCTAGAGGTCTTCCACTCGGAAGTCAGACCCAGGACCATCAGAGCCCATTGGGATATACCAGGATTTTGAGAAGAAGCCAGAAGTTGCTGCACGTGATTCCCCAGGTGACACTGGGCCTGCACATATTCAGGGCCCAGAAAAGGGGCGATCAAGTGAGTTATAGGAGCAGGTTTTACTGTGGGGAGTGAGCCCCTTCCTCTCTGGGGCCGCTTACCCCAGCCCACCCCCAGGACTCCAGTGAGTCCTGGGAAGAGAGAGCAGTCTGGTGAGCAAGCCCTTCCTCTTTTAATTAAATTTTATTTATTTATTTACTTATTTATTTATTGGAACTTGAGGTTTGAACCCAGAGCTTTGCACATACTTTGCAAATGCTTTGCCACTGGGTGCCCCATGAGTGCCCATGGTTTTTATTTTTATTTTGAGACAGTGTCTCGCTAAGTTACACAGGCTGCCTCTGGCCTTGACTTTGTGATCCTCCTGCCTCAGCCTCCCTGGGTCGCTGGGGTTACAGGCATGCGCCACTGCACCCAGATAAGCCCCTTCCTCTCTGGGGCCCCTTACTCCAGCCTCCCTGGGCCCCTAGGGAAGAGTCATGCAGACTGAGACCTTAGAGGCGCCGTCTCTCCGGCAGACAACAACGGGACATATGGCAAGATCTGGGAGGGCAGCAGCAAGTGCCGCATGGAGAGCTTCACCTTCCTCAAGGTCCTGGGCAAAGGCAGCTTTGGCAAGGTGAGGGCTAGCGCAGCCCCGGGCAGCCAGGGACCAGGCCTTGGGAGTCCAGGGGCACCTGCTTCCCACCACACCCTGGTTGGGCATCTGTGGGTGTCGCAGCAACCTTAGCTCAGCGTCCCACCCCCTGGCAGGTGCTGCTTGCTGAGCTGAAGGGAAAAGGACAGTTCTTTGCTATCAAGTACCTGAAGAAGGATGTGGTGCTGATTGACGACGACGTGGAGTGCACCATGGTGGAGAAGCGGGTGCTGGCGCTCGCCTGGGAGAATCCCTTTCTCACCCACCTCATCTGCACCTTCCAGACCAAGGTCTCTGGCCCCCCACTGTCATTGCCCACGTGCCACAGCCCTCACCCTCTACGAGGCAGGGCCATGTCTTCTTCGCTCAAGCCTCCCAGGGCAGAGTTGTCCCGCTCAGTGCAGGGCCTGTCCCCTCTGCTTCCTGCTGGGGCTTGGCACCATGCCCCTCAGCAAGGGAGCCTCCTGCCTGTCCCTGTGCCTCTGTTCACCACCCTGCCCCACCCAGGACCACCTGTTCTTCGTGATGGAGTTCCTTAACGGAGGGGACCTGATGTTCCACATCCAGGACAAAGGCCGCTTTGAACTCTACCGTGCCACGTACGTGCGGGCCCTTCGCCCCTTCTTTCCTCTCCTGGAAAAGCCAGGCCAGACTAGAGCTGGAGCTGCAGAGACTTGGGAGGAGCCAGGGCCGACCACACAGCCTGGGTGGCTGTAGGTGGGGAGTGAGCCCTGCTTGAGTGTGGACACGTTGGGTCCTGTCCTTTCCTTGGTCCACATCCAGATCAGGAGCTCCTGTCCAGCATAGGACCCTGGTGTGTGGCCTCTAGACTAGCACTGTGACACTTTTGCCCACACTCGTGCCCCTCAAATTAACTGCAGGTGCGTGTGTACACATAGGGATATACACGTACATCCTACGCTCTTATGACACACAATTGGCTTACTTGGAGTTTCCCCCCTCAAAATCATCTGCCTGGGCTGTCACCCCGCACTTGCCTGATTCAAGATGTGCTTGGTCAGGCCCAGGTTGTCCATGGAGTTATTTGCTGCATTTCCTGCCCCTGGGGTTGGGAGGCAAAAATCTCAGGACACTGTCTCTCTCACCCAGATTCTATGCCGCGGAGATCATCTGCGGGCTGCAGTTTCTGCACAGCAGAGGGATCATTTACAGGTACAGGCATCAGGGCCATGGTGGGGGGCTCTTGGGACAGGAAGCACCAATCACCTCGTATCTTCTGACATGCTCCAAGGAAGCCTGGCCCAGGTACAGCTCCATTGCTGTTTGGATTCAGTCTTTACCTGGGTATTTGCCTAACCTCTTACTCTGGTGCAAGAATTCTTGTCAGCCAGGTGTAGTGGCTCATGTCTATAATCCCAGTGACTTGGGAGGTGGAGGCAGGAGAATCACGAGGTCGAGGCCAGAGGCAGCCTGTGTAACTTGGAAAGACCCAGACTCAAATTAAAAATTAAATTGAGCTGGGGGTGCAGCCCCGTGATAAAGCACTTGCAAAATGTATGTGAAGCCCTGGGTTCAACCCCCAAGTACAAAGAAAAGAAAAGAAATAAAGAAATAAAAGCTTATGTTCCCCTCTGCTGAGGCTGATACAGCTCCAAGACCTGGGAACTCACTACCCATTTTTGGTGCCGTTGGCAGGGAGGGCAGCACTAATGGGTATAGTGTCTCCTATTAGACAATTTTGAGGGAAAAACAGCCCTGGACCCATCAGTCCTGCTCCAGAGCTGAGCAATTTAAGCTTCCATCAGTAGAGGCTGGTTCTATTAATCCTCAGCCAACAAATTGTAGTCCCATCCTACGATAGAATACTATACACACATCAAAAGGGCAGAGGCTATGCTATGTATACTGGTGTGGGATGAAGGCACACTATATTGTCATGTAGAAGAGCAACTCCTGGTGCTGGATGTAGTTTCACACATTTGTGATCCCAGTATTTAGGAGGCTGAGGCCAGAGGATCTCGAATTTGAAGCCAGCCTGGGCTACATAGCAAGACCCTTTCTTAAAAGAAAAAGAAAACCAACCCACAGGACAGTGTGTACCAAATATTGGCATTCAGGTTTTAAAAGGTGGGGGTGAGATGTGCATTGCAATATACTTGTCTGTGCCTAGAATCACTTTAGGGCATGCCTGGCAGTTGAGCTTAGTGGAAGGTAAACTTCACACTGTTGCTAATTTCTAGTACTTGTTCCCATGTGCATAAATTATCTACTCTAAAGACTAATGACAGAAATCAACATGGTCCCTGCCCTCGTAGAGTCAGACAACCTGAGCTGGGGAGGGGTCATATCTGCCTCTGCCCAGCCAGATGACGTAGGACAAGTGAGGTCACCTCTTCGAAGCCTCATTTTGGGCTTCAGGAAGTAGGACATTGTGTGTCTAACATTTTGCACACAGAAGGTGGCCTGCAGGGAGCATCTGTTTTTAGCACCTCTTTCTACTTCTGCTTTCGCTTTTCTCCCTCATTCCTTTGTGCTCTTCCAGAAAGTCCTGGGCTTACAGGGCTGAAAATGGACACCTAGGGGCCAGGGTTGGAGAGGAGAGGAATTGGCCCTTGATGGCTCTCCACCCTGCCCTCTCTTCTTAGGGACCTCAAGCTGGACAATGTGATGTTGGACCGGGAGGGCCACATCAAGATTGCTGACTTTGGGATGTGCAAAGAGAACATATTCGGGGAAAACCGGGCCAGCACCTTCTGCGGCACCCCTGACTACATCGCCCCTGAGGTGAGCGGATTCCCTGCAGTCCCTGGCCCAGTCAGAGGCCCTGCCTCAGCAGGGTGGGCTCCAAGGGGGCTCCCCAAGGGTGAAGAGGCCTGGCTGGGTGGGGCTCAGGCTTGGGGGTCCTCATCAGCACTGGCACCGCTCCTCCCCCAGATTCTGCAGGGTTTGAAGTACACATTCTCTGTGGACTGGTGGTCCTTTGGGGTCCTTCTCTATGAGATGCTTATCGGCCAGTCCCCCTTCCATGGTGACGATGAGGATGAACTGTTTGAGTCCATCCGTGTGGACACGCCTCATTATCCCCGCTGGATCACCAAGGAGTCCAAGGACATCATGGAGAAGGTGGGCCCTGGGGTGTCTCGGGTTCTTCCTGGGGTTTCTCTCTCTCTGCATTGTGGATGGAAGCAAGAGGTGGGGGCCCCGATGCTGTACCTGGTGGCAAGGCTGTGGCAGAGAACAGAGCATCATGCACAGGATAGAAGGACAGGGGTTTATTCACAAAGGAGGGGAAAGGAATAGAGGATTAGGGAGAGGGGAAAGGGGAGTTGGAGAAGGGAAGTGCTGAGCTGTTGTCTCTGCCGCTGGGGCAGAGCCTCCTGGGTGTCGTTGCTCTTCCAGCTCGAAGATTTTGCCACTTTGGGGGCCCTGAGCTTGACTTCTGGAGTCTTGCCTCGTGAAGCTGTAGGTCCGTGTAGGATATCCAGCGTTGTAGAGGTCGGGGTTGGACAGAGGTGGCAGGCGGGTTGAAGTATGATGAAGGCAGGTCGGAGGAAGGCTTAAGGCTAGGCTAGGCAGATGAGTAAATGGGCCTTGGGCCCTTAAGGAACCATAAGGACCCGGTGAGCTTCTCTTGGATGGTGTTCAGAATGGCTGCTAAACTCTGAGCTTGGGAGTTTATGTGGCCTGATAGCCAGCCAATCAGGGGAACAGGGTTGGTTCAGAAATGACCAGTCGGGCACCAGGGAGGCTTTAGATGCCACCATACCTTGGGTGCCATCTTGGCACTCAATGGGAGGAGGGAAGAGTGAGATGCCCAGATGTACAGTAAAGGTGACCCATTGCTATCTTCCCCATAGGATTCCAAGTGAGCTAGATGAGCTCCTGGGACTGGCCATGTTTGGGGTATTCTCTGTCCCCCTGGGAATCCCAACAGTATGGGTTGAGGAGGGCGGCAGCTGCTTGTTGGTGGGAGGCACCCCCCGCCCCCCCGCTCTCCAGTTCCAGCCTATCAGGGACATTGCTCTCTCTCTGTGTTCCCAGGGGCTCCTGTCTGGGTCCCGGATATGGACCCAGCCTGGTGTGATGACTAAGGGCTCTGGGTCAGGACACAGACAGGCGGGAGGCCACATTCTGGCTCTGCCTGTGACTAGCTGGTGGTTTGGGCCAGGTCTTGCGCGGAGCAAGTAACTAACCAGCTGTAACCTTAACATTCCTCTCTGAGTCTGTGTCTTTATTTGCAAAATGGGACTGAGGACCTATCTCAGAGTTGGGGGGAAGGACAGATAAACTTGCAATGCAGGTAGTAAATCTCAATAAATAGGATTGCTTTAGGTAAGCCCCGATGGCAGAGTCCCAGCTCCTGCAGGCCAGGGCCTATGTCTCTGGGGCACCTGGGAACACAGCAGGCCAGAGAGGGCCCTCAGCCTGAGTTCCTGGGGCTGCACCAGGCCTGCCTTGGCACCCCTGGACCTACTGGGAATTTGCTGGAACTCCACTTTCTCATGGCCTTGAGTAGTAACCAGAGCCCCTGCTGGGTTGCAGCTGTTCGAAAAGGACCCAAACAAGAGGCTGGGAATAACAGGAAACATCAGAACCCACCCCTTCTTCAAGACCATCAACTGGGCTCTGCTGGAAAAGCGGAGGGTGGAGCCGCCCTTCAGGCCCAAAGTGGTACGTGACCCCACTCCTGCACTGACTTCTGGGGTGGACCCTCCTCCTTTGTCTGGCCCTCTCCTGCAACACTCCCACACTCTCCTCCTCTCCCGTCTTCCAGAAAATCTGCCTCTCCAATCTCCCCTGGCATGTTGAGTCACAGCCTCTGCCCTGGTATTTTTTATTCTTTTCTTTTCTTTTCTTTTTGTGGTACTTGGGGATTAAACCCAGGGCTTCGCACATACTTTACAAAGTGCTCTACCATGGGGCTGCACTCCCAGCCCATTGTTTATTTTTATTTTGAGTCAAGGTCTCACTAAATCGCTCAGGCTGCCTCTGGTTTCAAACTTGCAAATCTCCTGTATCCACTTCCCAAATCACTGGGATTACAGGCGAGTGCCACCACGGCGCCCAGCTGCCCTGGTATTCCCATCTTCTCTCTCTTCATTCAGTCATTCAACAAACACTGGGGACTGTGACTCCAGCCACCCCCACACGCATACTTTTTTTTTTTTTTTTTTTTAAGAGACAGGGTCTTACTATGTTGCTGCCCAGGCTGACTCTGAACTCCTGGGCTCAAGTAATCCTGCTTTAGCCTCTTGAGTAGATGACGCTACAGGCACGTGCCATTGCACCTGGCTGTCAGCACCTTTTTTTTTTTTTCGTTGTTTTTTTGAGATAGGGTTTTGCTATGTAGCTCTCACTGGCCTAGAAGTTGCTATGTAAGCTAGTCTTGAACTTGTGATCTTGCTACCTCTGCCTCCTGAGTGCTGGGATTATGGGCATACACTACCACGCCTGGCTTTAGCCACATCTTAACATGTTTCTCTGGTACTTGCTGTGTGCGGGGGACTATGTTGACGGCATATCAACAAATGGGTATAATTGCCTACTCATAAATCTTGCTTTATGGGCAGTGAGACTTGCATTTTACTTCATTTCCATATGTCATCAAATATTCTTTTGAATTTTTTCTCCCCAACACATTTAAAAATATAAAAGCCCTTCTTAGCTTGTGGGCACCACAAAAACAGGTGGCAGGTGAGATTTGGTCCTTAAGCTGTGGCTTGCCAGCCCCTCCTCAGGAGGCTGTCCGCCTGCTTTCTTCATCCTCTTGGGGCTGCCCTCAGTAACCGGCAAGGCCCCCTTTCCTGTTCTGAGTAAAGAACGCTCCAGTCCAGCCTGGGTGGCTGCCGAGGCATCCGGAAGACGGTCGTGGGAAACTCGGGAGCTGGGAGGGTCACCCTGGAGGCCCCAATCGCCCAGCTGCTGCCCTCTCCTCACAGAAGTCCGCCGGAGACTTCAGCAACTTTGACATAGAGTTCCTGAATGAGAAGCCACGCCTCTCCTACAGCGACAAGAACCTCATCGACTCCATGGACCAGACGGCATTTGCTGGCTTCTCCTTCATAAATCCCAAATTTGAGCACCTCATGGAGAAGTGAGGCTCCCAGACCTGCCCTCCCAGCCCACGGCAGAGCAAGCTGACCCACTCTTGTCTGTGCCCATGCTGCCCACGGCCAGCAGCAGGGTGATCGTCGTGACTTCTGCTGCCATCCCCTCGCCCCCAGAGGGCTCAGCTCCTGCTGACTGGGCTCATGGTACTTCCTCTGTGAACTGTGTGTGAATTTGCATTCCCTCTGTCTTCAGAGGGAAACTGTAAATCCTGTTTTTCATTACTTGAATGTAGTTATCTATTGAAAATATATATTATATATATGCACATATATATAATAGGCTGTATATATTGCTCAGTAGAGAGAAAGCATGTAGGGACTGGTGATGTGTTGATCTTTTTAAATATATATATTTATATGACTAAAAGGAAAAAAAAAGAGCACAAGTTGTTTGAATTACCAGGTTATTTTATTTGTGTGTCCATATAATAAACACTGAATGTTACCAATCTGACTGTGGGGACACTTTTGTCCCAGGAAGCTGGTGGCAGCGGCTCCCACTTCTGACTGCTCTGTCCCAGAAGCTTAGCCAAGGTGTTAGCTGCGAACGCAAACCCCTGGGCCTTCATGCAAATGTGTTTGTATTTAGGGGTTTCCTCCCGCCCTGCAGAGCCTAAAGCAGAGTGTTCTGGGTGGTTGAGGGAGCCCTGGATGAGTCTGGGGGGTGATGGGGGGTGACGGGAGGAGGTGGGACTGGCTGTGGTCTGTCTCTGGAGAGAGGGCCAGTCTGGAGGTGGAGGGAAGTGGAAGGCCTAGCCTGAAGGCATAAGCAAAGGCTTAGAGCTGGGAGTGGGGATCAGGGTAGAGCGCTTGCCTAACATGCATGAGGCCTCTTGGATTCTATCCCCAGCACCACAAGAAAAGAAGGGGGTGGTTTAAATGGCTTAAAAAAAAAAAAAGAAAGAAAGAAAGAAAAGAAAAAAGACTTAGAGCCTGGCCCTGGACTAGGCAGGAAGACAAGGAAGAGAACAGAAACACAGCTCAGCTTCCAGGCATTCCTGCATTCAAATCCCAAAAGCCAGTGGACATAGGCATATCTTTTTCTTTTTTTTTTTTTTTTTTTCTTTTCAGTGCTTTGGGGTTGAATCCAGGGCCTTGCTAAGTTACACAGGCTGTCTTTGGCCTCTAAACTTCAGTCCTCCTGCCTCCACCTCCCAAGGTGTCGGGATTACAGGTGTGAGCTACTGCACCTAGCCATATCACTTATTTTTCTTGGTGGTACTGAGGGGTTTGAACACAGGCCTTGCACATGCTGGGTAAGTGCTGCACCACTGAGCTGCAGCCCCAGCTTCTTTTTAATTTTTTATTATCAGACAGGGTCTTGCTAAATTGCATGCAGGCTTTCTCTGGCCTTGTATTTGTGATCCTCTTGCCTCTGCCTCCTGAGTTGCTGGGACTAGAGATGCAGGCCATGGCACCCAGCTCACTTAATGTCCTCATTTATAAAATGGGAACAAGGCGAGGAAGTGATGGATGTAAGGCCACATCTCATTACTGTTTATCCTTGTTCCTACCAAGAGGAGTCTGTGTCTATGTTCTGGAATCATTTCTCAGGACCCCTGCTTGCCTGGGGAAGGGGTCAAGGCAAAAAGGGAGAGAAAAATGATAAAATGCTGAGCCCCTGGGCCCACTTGCCAGGCATGTTCCATTGTGCTGATTGGGCAAGCCAGGAACATGGCTCCAGGAGACAGAATAGGCAGCGGCCGTTGTCCTGTGAGCCAGCGCAGCCAGGCAGTGCCATGGGGGAACCCCCACCATTCTGTTTTCCCTGCCCCCCACTTCCATGCCTCCCACTCTGCTGGCTTCCCAGTTCTTCCCCTCTGCCTCTCTCCCTCTTTCTCCTGCCTGCTGTCTGGGGCAGAGGCCTCAGGCAAGGCCCTCCCTTGGCCCCTCTGATCCGGGCAGGCTCAGCCCTTTGTCCTTCGAGGTGGGCGAGACAATTCTAGCGCCTGATTGGCTAGTCCCAGCAGCCAAGCAACTGACTGCCAGCAGTTCATTCTTCTGGGCTGAGGTACAAATTTCCAGAACTGGGGAAGGCGGGAGGGGTTGGGGCTGGCCAGGGGAGGAGACCACCCTCGTCCTCTCGGGACCCACGCCTGTGTTGGTACAGCCTGGGTCCCCAGGACAGAGTGAGGCTTATCCCCTTGGGCTCACAGGTGGGGACACAGGCAGAGTGTGGGTTGTGCTTTGGGAACAGTGGGATTGTGGGAATTTAGAGGAAGTGCCTAGAGTCCTCCATCCCCTGCCTCTGCCACACATGCATAGGCCCCAAGAACCCCAGGGGACCATCGGGAGTGGCTTTAGAACAGGAATGGCATTGGTGTTTGCATTTGGCCCCTCCCCTCATCCTGCACACAGAACCCCATTTCCTCCCATGGAGAATAGGAGAAGAAGGGGCTTAGCAGCCTGAGGCAGTGAGGGCTGATGAGAAGAACATGATGCTTGGAATCAGAGCCTGGAATTTGAGTTCCACTCTGCTACTCACAAACCCTGTCACTTGGCTCAGTCCTTTTGTCAGGCCTCAAGCCCCTCATCTGTAATCCCCGCTGCCTTGTGCAGCACCTGCCTCTGGCAAGCTCCATACAGGGCCAGTGTTGATACCTCATGGTGTGGGGCAAAGCCCAGCATAGGACAAGGCCTGAAGGGTCCCCCTCCAGAAGCCTGCTTCCCCATAGAAAGCAGCTGTCGGGGACACTGCCAAGCTGTCTGGAAGGCTGCAGGGCTCTAGACTCTTCCCAGTTGTTGGGTGGGTGCCAGGCCTGGCCTGGCAGCCTCAGGAAATGCCTCTTGTGGCTGGGTCCCAAGCCACACTTTCACTGGGATTTGGGGGCCTGGAAGCAAGCAGAATCCACTGTGCACCCTACATCCACACATCCATCTGCCAAGCAGGCATGGGAGCAACAGCAAGCTCGGTCCCCACTGCAAGGGCAGACAGGGCCAAGCACCCCACTCAGTGCAGGGCAGAGTAATATAGGTGCAGCAGGGCCTGGGGGCAGGAGCACAAGCTCTGCTGGCAGATCACCCTGGGTTCAAATCCTGCTTTCCCTAGTGACCTGGGTGACTTAATCATCTCCAATATCAGAAAATGGAGATGACTGTGATGCTGTCTACAACGACTATGATGCTTGTAAGCGCATAGCATGGGCTCAGCACACAGTGGGTGCTTAGTAAATGGCAGCCACTGTGCGTCTACCTTTCAATGGGATGAAACATGCTCAGGATAGCTGGCCTGTCCATTCTATCCTGGACTCCTGGGGCCTCCTACTGGACTGCAGGTGGACAGTTAACATGCACCCACCCCATGACCCAGCAGCAGTGTCCTCAGGAAGAGCTAGCCAGGATCCTTGTCCATAGACCCCAGGAGGCGCGCCAAGATGCCCACCACTGCATGCAGTAATTGGGAAAAATCAGAAGCAAGCAAAAGGGTGGAATCTGACGCCCAGGTTGCCCTGAGCAATATGATGATCTCTGGAGGAGGCCCCTGCATCCATATCTGAGAGCTATCTTGAGGTCCAACATGTTTCAGGATGGAAAGCCAGTTGGTAAAGTCGGAAAATCTGCATTTTACCCCGTCTTCCTTGTGAAGCTGGGAAATAATGCTCCAAATAGGCCACATCTGGGAAGGCAAAGTCACCTGTCAGCACTGTCCAGCCCGTGTGCAGGGAAGGCCCTGAGCCCGCTCCTCCAACCCTGGCAGGGACACCGACCACAAGCAGAAGATTGATTAGGCGCCTGGGGCGAGACCGTTCCCCAGCTAGACTACATCGCCCCCTAGTGGCGTTCTTGTGCAGACGCTGCAGAGACCGCCGGCCAGGAAGGGCGGACCTGCCGCGGACTAGGGCAGACTTTGTGCCATGGACGATGTTGAGCTGTTCACTCACCTTGTGTCATCAGTTCCTGGGGAGCTATGCCAGCAAGGAGGTACTGAAGAAACATTTTCAGTCTCTGGGATGCCCCAAATCCCACCCCCATCCTTTGGAATCCATCCCATCGTGGTAGCCACCTTCCCTGGGTGTTCCTGGCTGGGGGTTCACGCCTCGGCAAAATCTTCTCTTTGCTGGGACCTCTGACTGTGCCCAGCAGGTGACCTCAGACGACTGCCTTGTAGGAGATCAGACTAGGGAGCTGGGTTGGGTTTCCAGAATCCCAGGCACTTTCTTGTCTCTTTAGAGGGTAAGAGGTGCACACAGAAAAGTCATAGAACCTGGAAGCAAGGAAGGGCATTAGGACAAAAAAAGACTCCCAAGGTGGCCAGGCCCAAGTCAGCACTACCCGACTGGTAGGGTTTGGAGCATTCCCTGGGCCTTGTCATCTGAATTCAACCCTCCACGGCTACAGCCTCAGTGATTTAAGCCTTTGAATTTTAATGCCAGTGCGCAAATTAGGCTCAACAACAGTAGCCCCCCAATTTCTCCTCCCTGCCTGCTGTGAAGTATGTACTCTGAAGGCCCTGACATTTGCTGCTCAGCCACATTAAGTGCTGCACAAAGGTAAAGGACCTTGGGGAAGGTATTTTCCCTTTTCTTCTTCTGAGGGTGAAGTTGGAGGCAAGCTTTCTACTGATTTCACCTGAGATGGTGCTCGTGCTGTGGGTAGGGTGGCAAGCTGGGCTCTGTTCCTGAAGTCTTATGTTCCCTCGTGTAATAGGGGCCTGCTGCATGCTGGGAGCTTGACAGGCATCACTCAGAGCCTTCACTCAGCAGGCATGAGCTTGCCTGGCACTCACTGTGTGCAGCCTGAGAGCTCATGACAGTGACGCTATGTCAAACACTGTGCTTAATGTTTTCCAGGCATTGTGGCCTGTAATTAATCCTCACCACAGCTGTGAGAGGAAACAATTGTTAGCATTACATTCCCCATTCTACCAAGGAGCAAATGGAGGCTCCGAGAGGTTAAGGAATTTGCCCCATGGCTCTGGACTGGGCCTCCCTTGACATCGGAGAGCTGGTTCCCTTGTGTTTTCTGCAGAGATGAGCATGGCGTTCCACAGTCTCCTGAGGTCACTCAGCAACTTCCAGGGAGAGAATACGCAGGTCCCCTGTTCTGGGCCTCAGAGGTCCTAGGAAGAGGAAAGACGTATAGGTTGGCGGTAGGGACAGCAGAGGGTAGGTAGGTAGGATGGGGCACAGGCAGGCTGGCTAGGAGCTGGAGGGACCCCTGAAAGTTATAGGTCTCCAGTGGGGTCCTCCATGGATTCATGGTGGAGTAATTGAGGCAGCAGGAGTAAGGGGATGGGCCGCATTGCGGTGGCAGGAACGCAGGGACCCACTCATAGGGAGCAGCCACATATGTCCCTAACCCACCACCTCCTAAGGGCAGAAGCAGGGGAGTGAGTGAATAGGAAGTGACTGCTGAGTGCTGGGATTTAGCTCAGTTGGTAGAGAGCTGTGCTGCAGTCTCTGAGGTCCTGAGTTCAATTCCCAGCCCTGCAAAAATGGGAGAAGGGCCTGGCAATCCACTCCCAAGGCAATCCCAAAACAGTCGCCATTGAAAACCCTATGAGGGTTGCTATTAGTCGGATACCGACTCACGGCACCTAACAACAACAAGCTGAGCACTTACTAGGCTCCAGCCTGGGCCTTCAGAAGTTGATGTCCTCCAGCTGGTGGGTGGTAGCAGCCCACTGCCCCAGGTGAGGGTTGGAGCCTGGTTTAGGAGCAAGGCAGCTGCACCAGGCCCCAGCCCATTAGAACCCTGCCACCAACAGTACTGACAAGGCCTCTCCAAGCTACTTCCTGGGCTTTAAATCATGGGTTCAGAAACAAACCAATTAGACACACTTTGCATCAGTAATAAGTTAAAAATAACATGCTTCACAAAATACTTGCATGAAAGTAAAAATGGACTTGTTAGCTTAATTGTTCTTGAATAGCCTGTTTAAAAAATTATATGTTTGAAATTTTAAAAAAAGATTTTTTCTTTTTTTGCAGTCCTGGGGGTTGAACCCAGGGCCTCGCGCTTGCATGCTTTTCAAGTGCTGGACCACTGAGCTGCACCCCAGCCCTTTTTTTTTTTTTTTTTTACTTTTTTTGAGACAAGGTCTCACTAAATTATGCAGACTGCCTCTGGTCTCGAACTTGCGATCCTCCTGCCTCCGCCTCCTGAGCTGCTGGGATTAGAGGCATGTGCCACCGCGCCCGGCAAAAAAAAAAAAAAAAAAATTAAAACTCCAACTCAAGTATAGCAATAGGTTTATTTCAAACACCTCTGTTTATAATTGACCCACACTCAACCTCCACCTGGTACATGCCAGGTGACAGTGCTGATGGCCAAACTGTAGGACATAGGCTTGGAGTAGGATCTGGGTCTATCCTCACCAGCTCCATCCCAACTATGTGACCTTGAGCAGGTTCCTCAGTGCTATAGTTTGGATCTTGAATGTTTTACTTTTTGAGACAGGATCTTGCTATGTAGCCCAGGCTGACTTCAAACCCATAATCCTCCTGTGTTAACCTCCAGAGTGCTGTATTGCAGGGGTTCACCAGCATGTCCAGCTTAATCAGTTTACTTTTCTTTTCTTCTTTCTTTTCTTTTCTTTCTTTCTTTCTTTCTTTCTTTTCTTTTGTTTTTCTTTTCTTTTTTTTTTTTTTGGAGATAGGGGTCTCACTGTGTTGCCCAGGCTAGTCTCAAACTTGTAGGCTCAAGTGATCTTCCCGTCTCAGCCTCCTAAGCAGCTGGAATTCTAGGCTTATACCACTATGGCTAGGAAAACTCTTAGTGTTGCCTGGCACCTGGTTAGTGCTCCAGAAATGTAAGACTGTTGTTATTCTTAACTCCATGAGCGTTTTTGTGACTTTATGCTTGTTTGCTCAATAACAATGCGTAAGTGTCAGGATGGCTGGGCACACCTGGTAGCACCCAGGAATCCTGCCAGTAGGGGACACAATTTTTCCAGTTTGGGAGTGGGGTAAAGCCCTGGACTGCAATCCAGGTGTGGGCTTAAGCCTCATCTCAGGGTCCATTACTCCCTCCCCCTTATGGGCTTGGGGCCACCTGCCAGCTCAAAAGCAGGAACATTAATGCCTGAGGTTGATGGGAATAACAAATGGATCTCATGTGGCTTTAAATTATGAAAAAGAAAATTTGAACATCAAATGCCCCAGTTCTTGGCACAAATTAAAATGATATGAGGGTGGTAATTACCACTGTCATAAAATTCCATTGAAAGTGGCAGCAGCAGCAGAAGGAGCAAGCGCCGCCTGTGGTGTGGCCCCTTCTCTGCCATGTTTGGCCTCACAGCCTCCATGGAAATCTCTCTCTCCACCTTCTGACCTTCCCTACAAGTTCCAGAGACAGAGCAGGAGGGCAGCCTGGAGGCCTAAATGTTCTCCCTGTTGGGAGCGTTCGGCATGTGGATGCACAGGTGGTGCTGCTGATATTTCTTGAGCAGCTTTTTAAGAGCGCATCGGGCGCTGGAGCCTGGTCTGGTGCCCTGGGGGTCATGACTCAGAAATGAAGGCTGGACTCATGGATGCCATTCCTGAACATTTAGTGAGTCCTGGCTGATCACACTTCAGGTCTCTGCAGGATGGAGAAAAACTGGGGTAGTTAAGGAGGAGGACTCGTGGTCTCCTGAGGAGGCAGATGGGTAAGCAAGTGACTGTGTGGAGGCCAGGAACCTATCAGGGCTTTGGGTACACAGAAGAGGTGCTGGCTCTTCCTGGGTGGTCAGCAGCAACTAGGGAAGGTCTCCTGGGAAAGGAGACAGCTACTCCCAAAGAATGAGTAGGTCCCACAGTGAGACTGGTAAAATATTTTTTTAAAATCTTAAATTTTTAAAATTTTGAGATAGAGCCTCACTAAATTGTCAGACTGCTCCAGCTTCCTGCCTCTGTGATCCTCCTTCCTCAGCCTCCTGAACAGCTAGAATTACAGGTGTGTGTCATGGTGTCTGGCTTTGGCAAAATTTTTAAAGTCTGGTAATGCTAAGTGCTGGTGAGATGCAAAACAGTGGGTACTTATTTGCAACACTTGGGAATATAAATTGGTCTGATTTCCCTAGAAAGCAGTTTGGCACCCTCTGCAGAGTAGAAGCCCCAGTGATTTCACTGTGGGGACAGTTTTGGTCACAGCAGGAATGTTCATTGCCACGTTGTTTGTAAAGGGAACAATTAGAAACAACTGGGATAATCTCAGTAGGAGACTAGCTCAGGAAGCAGAGCTGGAGTGGTAGAGCACTCACCTAGCAAGCATGAGGCCCTGGGTTTAAGCAAGAAGAGGAGGAGGAGCTATGGAATGTTGGTTCCTCCACTTTCCTGGGCAAAGGGACCACCTGCTTCAACACCTATAACATCTCCAACCCCTGTTAAGGAGGAAAGCCCAAAGGAGAAGAAAAGTATGTTGTGACACCCTTTCTAAAGCCAGAAATGGTGCAGGGCCCAGGGTCATAGATGTTCAAGGGGTTAAGGCCCTGCCGGAACTCTGGCCTCTAGAGGTGAGGTTGAGGCCTGGAAGGCTGAGGGTACCCCAAGGGCTTGACCTTCAGCAGTAATATTTTACTTCTAAAAGAAAATCTGGGGGCCTGGGGAGTGTAGATCAGTGGCAGAGCACTTGAGCAAGGGTGAGGCCCTGGGTTCAAACCCTAGCACAGCTTAAAAAAAAAATCTGGAGCATGTAAGGAAAATTATTAGCATTTCACAGCGTGGTGGGGGAGTCGGTAGATGCTTATTTTGGTCTCTGTACTTGTCTCTATGTTCAGAAAGTTTCATAATTTTGAAAGTGCTTTTTAAAGAACAAGTAGGCGTTCTGAGTCCTGACCTGCCGTCTGGTTACCCAGGGGTCCCTTTATAATGACTGGTTACACTGTACTTTCTTTCTGTGTGCGTTTCTGTATGAGTGTGCCATCTCACGGTTTGGAACAGTGAAAAGGAATGAGTTGGCAAGAGGCTGGGGTCAAGGAAACCATCTTGGGCAGAGGAAACTGCCAGGCAGAGCCTGGGGCCATGCACAGACAGCCCAGAGTGCCAGGTCTCAGGAGCCCCAACGAGCAGGCGCGGTCCCCAGACTAGCGCCGCCTGGGTGGCCGCGCCGGTTCCTACCAGGCTGCAGGGCACCAGGGCGCCAGGCGTGGCAGCACCAGTTTATGGACTGGAGTGGAGATGAGGGGTTCAATGGAGCGTTTCACCAGAGGCTGAGGCTCTGTGCTGTAAGCGGCAGCTGCTGTGGCCTGCAGGTGGGGTTTATTATAAGCCTGACACTTCTGGTCAGAGGCGGCAGGTGGTGGCTGTGCTGACCAAGGATCTCACTGTATCAGGACAACCTGTCTGGGGACAGAGTGAGGCAGGAGAGAAAGACAACGAAATTTCGGGGACATGAAAAGGGAAAGAGCTTTCATCCTAGAATCTGCTTTGAGTCTCGGTGGCTGAGAGTTGAAAACTTTAACATAACTACCAAAAACTGCGGAGGACTGCCTGCAGAGAGATGGTATTTTGGAGAGACATTTTAAGTGATGAAAATGGTAAAATAAGCCATGCTTGGGGTCAAAAAGGAGTATGTAACCTTTGAGTTTGACCTTGTTTTCCCCTCTATGATTGTGTGCTGCCTTGTGACATGCCCAGGGAATGCCCTCGTGACTTTTTTTTAATCCTAAACAATGGAATTTCTTTTGATCTTCTTGGTACCTCCATAGCCCATGACAAGGTCGTTGGTCTGACAAAATTCTATCATGCCATCTCCAGCATCATTTCTGTCACCAGAGCCATATTTTCCAAGTATTGAGCCTTCTCTATTTCCAACTTTTGTATTCTAGTCACCAGTAATTATCAGTGCACCCTGATTGCATGTTCAATCAATTTCAGATACCAGGAGCTGGTAAAAGTGTTCTCTATCTTCATTTGTAGCCTTAGTGGTGGGTGCATAAATTTGAATAATAGTCTTATTAACTGGCCTTCCTTGTAGGTGTATGAATATTATTCTATTACTGACCACATTATACTTTAGGACAGATCTTGAGATGTCTTTTTTTGATGATGAATGCAACCCCATTTCTCTTTAATCTGTCATTCCTTGCATAGTTATTATTGTTGTTGTTAGGTGCCGTCGAGTCGGTATACGACTCATAGCGACCCTCATAGGGTTTTTCAATGGCTGTTTCGGGATTGCCTTGGGAGTGGATTGCCAGGTCCTTCTCCCATTTTTGCGATGCTGGGAATTAAACTCTGGACCTCAGAGACTGCAGCGCAGAGCTCTACCAACTGAGCTAAATCCTTGCCCCCTCACATAGTAGACCATATGATTGTTGTTGTTGTTGTTAGGTGCCGTCGAGTCGGTATCCGACTCATAGCGACCCTCTGTACAACAGGGGAAACACTATTGTCAGTGCTTCTCTGCTGTTCATAGGGTTTTCAATGGCAGATTGATTTTTGGGAGGGGGTTGCCAGGTCCTTCTCCCAAGCCTACAGCTTCAGGTGTTCCCAGGCGGTCTCCCATCCAGGTACTAACCAGGCCCGACCCTGCTTAGCTTCCGAGATCTGACGGGATCAGATTCCACAGGGCTACAGCTGCAGGCAGACCATATGATTATCTGATTCAAAATGGCCCATGCCAGTCTGATGATGCCTAGAATGTCAATGTTTATGTGCTCCATTTCTGTTTTGATGATTCCTAATTTTCCTAAACTCATACTACGTACATTCCACATTCCAATTATTAATGGATGTTTACAGTTCCTTCTCATTTTGAGTTATGCCATACCAGCAAGTGGAGGTCCCTGCGGCTTTACTCCATTCCAATCATTAAGGTCAACTCCACTTTGAGGAGGAAACTGCTCAGTCCTCTTTTTGAATGCCTTCCAACCTAGTGGGCTCATTTTCTGGCACTATATCTGACAGTGCCTACAGCCATACCACTGTGGCATCTGATCCCGTCAGATCTTGGAAGTTAAGCAGGGTCAGGCTGAGTTAGTTCTTGGATGGGAGACTGCCTGGAGCAGCAGGTGCTGTAGGCTTGGGAGAAGGACCTGGCAGCCCACTCCCCACAAAAACAATCCACCATGGAAAACCTTATGAGCAGCAGAGAAACACTGACAATAGTGCTGGGCAGGCACAGTGGTGAAGAGTGTTTCCTCTGTTGTACATAGGGCCATTATGAGTTGGACCCGACCAACCATATCTGACAGTTTCTCTGCTGTTCATAGGGATTTCAAAAGCTAATTGTTTCAGGAGTGGGTGCTAACCATGTATTCCTCTCTAGTCTCTTTGTCTGGAAGCTCAGCTGAAACCACCATGGATGACCCTGCTGGTATCTGTGATATTGGTGGCATAGCTTTCAGCATCACAGCAACACTGGAGACAAACATTGAATATACCATGGACTGCCAAAAGAACCAACAGATCCATCCTAGAAGAAGTGCAATGAAAGTGCTCCTTGGAAGCCAGGATGACTAGACTGTGTTTGATGTACTTTAGATACATTATCAGGAGGGACCAATCCCTGGAGAAGAACATCATGTTTGGGAGCATGGCAGGTCAATGAAAAAAAGAAGACTCTCAACTAGATGGATTGACACAATGGTTGCAACAAGGGGCTTAAACATAAAAAA
The DNA here is from genome assembly GCA_007922755.1 of Pedetes capensis. Lineage (NCBI taxonomy): Eukaryota > Metazoa > Chordata > Mammalia > Rodentia > Pedetidae > Pedetes > Pedetes capensis. Next base: position 170,129 of record VMDO01002247.1, read on the forward strand.
GATATGTGCCCAGCACAGAGTTGGGGAGTGTTGCATTCTGTTGTACATAGGGTCACTATGAGTCAGATCCGACTTGTCAGCACCTAACAATGACAACAACAAGATACCATTGTGGTCCTGCCTAATAAAGCTTGGAAGCAAGACTGAAAAAGATTGATAGATATCCAAAAAATTGAAGCACATCTTAGAACAGAGCCTAAAAATATTTATGGAACTATAAAACAAAAGCATCCAGTACCCACTATAGTAAAGTTGACAATGTATGGCATCCAATCAAGAATTACCAGGTAGAGCCGGGCGCAGTGGCATACGCCTATAATTCCAGCAGCTCAGGAGGCGGAGGCAGGAGGATCGCAAGTTCAAGGCCAGAGGCAGTCTAGGTAATTTAGCAAGACCCTGTCTCAAAAAGTAAAAAAATGGGATGAGAGTACAGTTCAGCTCAGTGGTCCAGCACTTGCAGAGCATGCAAGCGCAAGGCCCTGGGTTCAAATCCTAGTACCTCCAAAAAGAAAAAGAAAAAAAAAAGAAGAAGAATTACCAGGCATAGCGAGGCATGGTGGCGCATGCCTATAATCCCAGCAGCTCAGGAGGGAGAGGCAGGAGGATCACAAGTTTGAGACCAGAGGCAGCTGCGTAACTTAGTGAGACCATGTCTCAAAAAAGTAAAAAAATGGGCTAGGAGTGCAGCTTAGTGGTACAACACTTGCAAAGCATGCAAGTGCCAAGGCCCTGGTTTCAACCCCCAGTACAAAAAGAAAAAAAAAATTACCAGGCATAGCAAAGTATAGTAGCACATGCCTAATCCTAGCACATGGGAGGCAGAGGCAGGAGGACCAAGAGCTATAGACCAGTCAAGGGCACACAATAATACCTTATCTTTAAAAAAAAAAAAATTACCAGGCATAAAAAGAAACAGAAGAAACATCAATCGACTGACCTAGAAACAACACAAATAGTATAATTAGCAGATAACATTAGATCAGTTTTTAAAACTGTACCCTGTATATTCAAACATGTAAGATATTTTTTAAAACCCAAATAGCCCTTTATTTTTTGGTAGTACTTATGGTTTGAACCCATGGCCTTGCACTTTGTGTGTGTGTGTGGTACTAAGGTTTGAACCCAGGGCCTCATGCTTGCATGTTCTGCAAGTGCTAGACCACTGAGCTGCATCCTCAGCCCATGTTTTTCCTTTTTTTTTTTTTTTTTTAATTTTTTGAGACAGGGTCTCGCTAAATTATGCAGACTGCCTGTGGTCTCGAACTTGGGATCCTCCTGTCTCCGCCTCCTGAGCTGCTGGGATTATAGGCATGCGCCACCACACCTGGCTTGCCTTGCACATATTTTGCAAGTTTTGTACCACAGGGGCACACCTCCAGTCCATTTATTAATTTTTAACTTTTTTACTGGTAATTTTAATGTACAATTTAATGGGTCTCATTTTGACATTTCCATGCATGCATTTCATTGTACATTGTTCATGTTAAATTCCCCCTTACCCTCTCATGACACTCCTCTGCTATTGCCTCCCTCCTCACTAATAGTTGCCTTTCTACTTGCACGTCTTTTTTTGTGAGTGTATCTATCTATTCATAGGGTTTTCAACAACAACAACAACAACAACATATCTGTCTATATATATACATCCCAATTTTGCCATGAGGACAAGATTCTTGATTTTCTTTCTCCTATTACCTTTTCTTCTTGCCCCTCCCCTTTTTGTACATTATCCTTCCTTAAATCCTTTTAGATTTCATAATCTGTATATCTTAATAATGAAGACATACTAAAATCTAACATCCACATATGAGAGAAAACATGCTATGTTTATCTTTCTGGGTCTGGCTTAATTTACTTAAACTGGTGTTCTCTAGTTCCATCCATTTCCCAGAAAATGCCATAATTTTGTCCTTTATAGCTGAATAAAATTCCTTGAGATATATATATATATATATATATATATATATATATATACATATATACATATATACATACATATATATAAATTTCCTTATCCAATTGATGGATACCTAGGTTGATTCCATATCTTGGCGATTGTGAATAATGCTGCAATAAACATGAATGAGCGAGTATCTCTATGGTATACTGACTTATATTCCTTTGGATATATACCCAGGAGTGGGATAGCTGAGTTATACAACAGTTCTATTTTTAGTTTTCTGAGGTACCTCCATACTGATTTCTAAAGTGGCTGCACCAAACTGCATTCCCATAAGCAGTGTATGTTGTTGTTATTAGGTGCTGTCAAGTCAGTGTCTGACTGATAGCAACTCTACATACAACAGGCAAAACACTATTATCAGTGCTTCTCTGCTATTCATAGGGTTTTCAATGGCTGATTGATTTTTGGGAGTGGGTTGCTGGGTCCTTCTCCTAAGCCTATGGCACCTGGTGTTCCCAGGCATTCTCCCATTCAAGTACTAACCAGGCTGTGTTTAGCTTCTGAGATCTGACGAGATCGGACACCACAGTGCTGTGGCTGCAGGCCCAGCAGTGTATAAGGGTTCCTTTCTCCCTGCATCTTTGCCAGCATTTGTTGATATTTGTTTTGTTGATGGTAGCCATTCTGACTGCAGTGAGATGGTATCTCAGTGTAGTTTTCATTTGCATTTCCCTGATGGCTAAGAATGTTGAACATGTTTTTCATATAACTGTTGGCCATTTGTATTTTTTCTTTTGAGAGGTTTCTGTTCAGTTCTTTTGCCCATTGTTTGATTGGATACTTTGTTTTTTTGGTGCTTAATTTTTTGAGCTCTTCATATATTCTAGATATTAATCCCCTACCTTATGTATAGATGGCAAAGATTTGCTCCCATTCTGTAGGCTGTCTCTTCAGTCTAATATTTGTGTCCTTTGCTGTGCAAACGCTTTTTAATTTCATGCAATCCCATTTGTCAATTCTTGCTATTATTTCCTGTGCTTTTGGGGTCCTATTCAGAAAATCCTTGCCTATGTCTTAGGCTGTTTTCTTCTAGCAGTTTCAAAGTTTCAGGTTTTATATTAAGGTTTTTGATAAATTTTGAACTGGTTTTTGTACAAGGTGAGAGAGAGGGATCTATTTTTAGTCTTCTGCATGAGGATATCCGGTTCTCCTAGCACCATTTGTTGAAAAGGTGCACTTACCTAGCATGGGCAAGGCCCTGAGTTCAATCCTTAGCACTGAAGGAAGGAAGGAAATAAAAGCAGCTGAGTGTCATGCATACATATATTCCCAGTTTGTAAGAGGCCAAGGTAGGAGGATCTCAACTTTGAGGCCAGCTTCAAAAAAAAAAAAAAAAAAAAAGAAAGAAAAGTTAAAGGAAGTTCTTCAGGCCAAAGGAAAATTCTTCCAGATGGGAATATGAATCTACAAAAAGGAACAAAGAAGAGCAAAAACAGGAACTTCATAGACGATGGTCTAGTGATAACGCTTCAGTGAAATCTTACCTAGAATCACAGAAGGCAGGCAAACAGCTATAGAGGTCATGTGACTTAGCATTCCATTATAAAAGTAAATGGAATTACTATTACTTTGAATGTCTGCAGCTGTACCACTGTGGCATCCGATCCCCATCAGATCTCAGAAGCTAAACAGGGTCAGGCCTGGTTAGTACTTGGATGGGAGACCACCTGGCAACACTAGATGCCGTAGGCTTGGGAGAAGGACCTGGCAACACATAGCCCACTCCCAAAAGCAATCTGCCATTGAAAACCCTATGAATAGTAGAGAAGCACTGAATTAGTGTTTCATGTCTTGTACATCACTATTGGTTGGATCACTATTGGTTGGACACCCATTTGACAGCACCTAACAACAAAAATAAGGCAATAAAACTGTTCAGATAAGGCAGAAAATCCTCAGCAGTACATGAAACTTTCTCAATCATTATCATGAAGTCTCAGGATAAACTATTCACGCTACTCATTTCTCCAGTTACCTACTATACTGAGTAGAACCTGCTTGTAAAACACTGTGCCTGGCTATGTGAAGAAAATGAAGCTGACCCAAAGATAACCTAAGTTTTAAGGATTTCGCAGTTTATAACAAATCATCCTAAAGGAAGGTAACAAACACAGAACAGGGGGAGGGAAATTTCTCCCAAGCAGAACTCCAGTGAAGACCATTTCCCTGGTAACCCTCCAAAGCATGAGAATTTAGAAGTAGTTAGTAAAGATAGGCTGCATCTTATTTTTTATTGGCAAATACTAATTAAAATAGTAAATGTCTTCTTAAAATATTAAACTTGATCATACTTCATCCCCCGGCTTTCTATCATTCTACTGTTTGAAACTGTAAGGGGGATGGAGAGTGAGTTGGGAGAGAGAGAGAAAGAGGTGGAGGGAAAGGGAGGGGAAGGGGGGACGAGAGCAAGGGGGAGGTAAA
>VMDO01002248.1:0-174226 GCA_007922755.1 Pedetes capensis
TTTGGAAGAGTGGCAGGTCAACGGAAAAGAGGAAAACCCTCCACCAGATGGATTAACACAGTGTCTGCAACAATGGGCTTAAACATAAATAAGATGGTTTGCCTGGCACAGAATCGGCAAGTGTTTCGATCTGCTGTACATAGGGTCGCTATGAGTCGGACTCGACTCGACGGCACCTAACAACAACAACAACAAGCCTAAATTATGAGCTCGTTCCTTTACATCCTTAAAATGGTTTAGGAACAGTCCTAAGGAGGTAGTCTGCATCTGTCCCATATTCTCAGTTGCCCCAAAAACAATAACAAACACAAGAACGGACACACACAGATACGACAGAAACAAATTCAGAGGCTCACGAAAACAAATCTGAAAATGAGATGACGGCTTCACGCCAATCAATGGGAGTGACCCATTTCTTCCCTCTTTACCCGAAAATGGGACGTTGTCCCTACAGATCAGTCCTGGGACGTCTCCCGGGGCCTGAAACTCAATATCCCCCGGGTACATCCACCAGGTTTTAAGGAGTTTCTTACAGAATACAAAAATGACCTAGGTCTTGAACTTATCCAATCGAATCAGAGCCTCCACGAAGAGTGGGGTCCTTGGGGACCCCTGGGGATCCCAGATGAGCCCCAAAATATTGTGCCCAAAGTTCGGTTCCCCAATGAGATCCACAAGGAGACCACACTCCGTCTCAAGCGCAAGGAGACTTTATTGGTTAGCTTGAGCTAGGGACCAGCATAGAGACCTCAAGAGAGGCTCTAAGTGGATCCCGAGCTATACAAGTACAGAGCTTTTAAAGGCATAAACCACAAAGCAGGCAAGTTTTGGGTAGAGGGTTGGTTACATTGATAGTTAATCAACAGGATACCATATGTCGTTTCTCAGTGCAAGAGGGAGGAAGAGTTAACAGGATACCATTTGTTACTTCTCAGCTCAAGAAGGAGGAAGAGGGAGTAAGAGATAGGGAAGTTACAACATTAACATATGTAAGAGATAGGGAACTTACAACATCAACATTTGTAAGAGATAGGGAAGTTACAACATTAACATATTTGTTCAGGGTTCCAAAGGCTCTTCCAGCTACTTTCCAAGGTAGGCTGAATGGGGTCATGACCTAGCTACAAGATGGTCTCAGAATGGTCTCAGTTATTTTCCATAGTACAAGATGGCGTGGGTTCTGTCAGGAACAGGCTCAATCCCTTCACTACCAATGTAAGGAAATAGAGTTCAACATGATATATGATAGCGTGGTGGGCAAAGACTGGATCATGGCATAAATAGTGCTGAAACAAGTCTAGCCACCTGTGATACAGATGTCATCTTAAGCAGGAGACAAAATGCCCAAATAAATCATAAAGGAAAATATTGCTATTTGCCTTTATTACAATTTTAAATCTGTACTTTTTTTTTTTTTTTTCGGTTCTGGGGGTTGAGCCCAGGGCCTTGAGTCTGCATGCTCTGCAAGTGCTGGACCACCGAGCTGCACTCTCAGCCCATTTTTTTTTTTTTAACTTTTTTGAGACAGGGTCTCACTAAGTTACACAGACTGCTTCCAGGCTTGAACTTGCGATCCTCCTGCCTCTGCTTCCCTAGCCGCTGGGATTACAGGTGTGTGCCACCGCACCCAGCTCAAATCTGTGCTTTTAAAAACACTGTGAAGTCAGGCGTGGTGGTCTGTGCCTGTAATCTCAGCACTTAGGAAGCTGAAGCAAGAGGATTGCAGCCGGGGTTACATAGGGAGTTCTAGGCTGGGCTACGTAGTAGACCGTGTCTCAAAACAAACAAAAAAAGGAACCCTAGAAATTAGGGTGGGGAAGGATGCAAGCTATAGTCTAGGTGAAAATACATGCAACCAATGTACCAAATTGGTAAAAAAAAAAAAATTGTTTCCATAAAATTATAAACAAATAGATTTGCTTCCAGAACCTGGGCCACAGCAGCAAACATTTGTGGTCCCTCGACCACCACATCAGCCCCTGCAGATGTCAAAGATGATGCCTGAAAACCAGTGTCTGCCAGAACAGAGATTTCAGAGACAACTGTCTGAACCCTGCCTACCCCTTCCCTCCTCAGTCAGGAGTTCCTGGAGATAATCACCCAAGTTACCATTGGCAAATGTCATAACCTATTGTCCCTGCAGCTCCCCCACCCCCTCAGGGATTCAAGCAAGATACCATGATCCGCTCTTTGAATATGGGGACCCTGGGATGCTGAGTCCCCCAACACATGGGTTCCAGTTACCCATGGGAATTAAGCAGGAGCCCTGGGATTACTGCATTGACTCAGAAGGGCCTAACTACTGGTCATCCTATGTGAGAGGAGGGTAATTCTCCAGTAGCCATGAAGGTTTTTCTTAGAAAAAATATCCTTGGTTATACTTTGATGACACTTGTGTTGTGCCCGAGAGACTGGAAGGCAAAGTCAAACAGGAGCCCACCATGTACGGAGAAGGACCCCTTATCAGAGACAAACCTCCCTGCAGCTGTGGAAGTTCCTGGTCACCCTACTGGATGACCCAGCCAATGCCCACTTCATTGTCTGGACAGGTTGAGACATGGAGTTTAAGCTGACAGAACCAGAAGAGGTTGCTCCATGTTGGGGTACCCAGAAGAGCCAGCCAGCCATGAGGTATGACAAGCTGAGCCATTCTCTGCACTATTACTATGAAAATGGCATCATGCAGAAGGTGGCTGGGGAGCGATATATTTACAAATTCATCTGTGACCCAGATGCCCTCTTCTCCATGGCCTTATTGTCCGTTTCTGAAAGCAGAGTCTGACTGCCCCCTCAACAAGGAGGACACCCTGCCACTGACCCACTGGGAAGACAACCCTGCTTACCTCCTGGACATGGATCACTGCAGCAGCCTCCCCTATGCTGAGGGTTTCGCTTACTAAGCTCTGAGTGGCTGAGCAGCCAGACCCTAGAGCTAGCAGTTTCCATTCAGACAGATCAGGGCAGTGATTTCTTTTGTGTTCTTGGCTTCCCTAAAGCTTGTCTTTTGAGTACTATCTGAAGAACCTAAGGGGTCTCTGGATCAACACCCTTAATGAGATACCTTGGCTGGGGAGTGGGAACAGGGAGGGACTGTTCCCACTCTGGTGGGTGCCTTAACTCTGTTTCTGATGAGATTTCTGGGAAGAGATGGAAATGGAGCTTTCTTTCCACCCCAGATAATATATGCAAAGCAATACCTTGTTCAGGTTAGTACCTGCAAAACGGGACTGAGTGTGTGAAAACATGCATGATCACAGACTACTAATACCTTTACATAGAAAGGCTCTGTCTAGCACAGTTTATTTTTATTTTTTTATTGGAAATTTTTAATGTACACCTTAATGTGATTCATTCTGACATGCTTTTCATTGTGACATTTCCATATATGCATTTTGATGAACATTATTCATATAGGTTACCCCTTACCCTCTCCTATGCTTTCCCCCTCCCCCCTCCCCATCTAAGTCTTCTCTAACTTTTACTTGGTAATGTTTTTCTATATGTCCTTGGGTTCCAGTTCTGTTTAAGATAGAAACTTTTCCTGTAGTGGTCTTTGTTTTTATCTTGTTAGAACAATTACATGCATTTTCTAGACCATTTAAATTGACACCATTCTTATCTCCCCCCCCTTTTATTTTGATCCGACCTTTGAATAGGATTTTTCCTTCTTATAATATTGAATCTGCTCCCACATATGAGTGAGAACATGTGTTGTTTCTCTTTCTGAGCTTGTGTTTGTTCACTTAAAATAATTTTCTCTAATTCTATCCATTTTGCTGCGAATGACCTTATTTCATTTTTCTTGATTGCTGAGTAGTATCCCATTGTAGCACAGTTTATTGAAAAAGAACTCACAAGCTGTAGAAAAGTAGAAAGACAGAGGCTCAGATCACCAAGGCTTGAAATTTGGAGATATCTTCTGGTCCAATCTGAAATGCTTCCCCTTGGTCTAGGGACACGAGCAGGTCAGGACAGCGGTTATCTACTCCATGGCTCTCAAGTCATTGCTACTCTTGGGAGCCTTCCAGTCATGTGGTCAAGTAGAGCAAGCCCCCTCTCTTCCCAGTCACATGCCTGAATGTGAATGGCTTTCATATTAGGAGAAAGGCAGTTAACACTTTAGACAGAATTTTGTTTTGCTTTGATTTGGGGGAATTGTTTTGTTTTGGTGGTTGTTTTGGAAAAACGGTTTATAAACTTATTTTTGTAGTTTTGGTATTTAAAGCAAAAAATAACAACAAAAAAAAAAACAAAAACAAATCTTTTGGTAACTGCACTGTCCCTCAGGCAGGGCCGTGCTGATTCTGAAGGCACAGCAGCTCAAGGGGTCCTTTGTTGGGCTCCCTTTAGCCATTGAAGCTTGCTTTGTTGCCTGCTCTTGCTTTCTGCACCAGACAACCTGATGGAATATTTGCACCTGAGTTGTACATTTCTGAAGAGTGCAGGGCAGCCTGGACACAGCTTAGACTCCATGTGTATAGTCCCCTGTGCTCACTTACATGCCCTCTCTGGCAAGCAGATGTACATACAACATGTCATGTCCATTTGAGATCTGGTCACCTGGTGGGAGCCCTAGGGATTCTTCCCTGGGCATCACTGATGACAATTTCCACTCCATCAGTCTATTTTGTTTTCCTTTTTAAGTCTTGGACTTGAAACCTTATGTAATGATTCAGTGGGATTTGAGACTTTAGGTGACACTGACAGGTAAAACAGGGCTAGCATTCTGGTTTCCTGACACTTTTTAAAAAAACTTTATTCTGATTGCTGTATTATATTGGGACAGTTTAAAACAGTCTAGCTAAAGCTCTGTGAAGGCTGAGCGTAGAGTGGTGGACGTGGTGGCACCTCGCTGCCCTCTCTGTTGAGAGAATTCCGTGTTCCCCACGGCCTTCAGCACCTTCAGGAATCCTAGTCTGCAGACATGCAGGACATGATGCTAACTCCACATGTGTGAGACATACTTTGACCTGCTTTTCTACTAATGGAGCACTCCATAGTGCCCCTTCTGACCAACAGCTCATTTGTGAAGTGGTTCACAGAAACAAGAGGTGCATTTTACAGCTATGGAAACATTTTCCTCCGTTGGAACCTGATCAGCCCACAAAGGTGTCAAACCCAAAGTTTGGGCCTTAATTAGCATTGTACTCTAATCAAAGAACTCTTTCTAAACCATATTTATAGCTTCCTAATCTACACATGGTCTACACATAGATGCATTATTTGCCCCCAGCTGGCTAGAAATTGATTTGTAATAAATGCTGCATAGATTTGTTTTTCTTTCTTTACTTATCCTGGTTTGGGATTTTTTTTTCTTTTTTGATGAATTTATGCTATTTTAGCAAGTATGAAAATAATCTTCTGTAGCCTGAGCTACCCCTCGCTGTGAACACGTGGCTGTGCTGTCACCAGAGGTTAGATGGTGGTATCATTGTTGCATTCTCATTGGATTCATGCACCTCCAAGATGTTTTTCGGTTTTTTTTCCCCAGTGTTTTGGGGAATTGTTTTATTTGTTTGCTTCTTTTCCAGAATGGAGACAGTCTTTGCAGAAAGACTTTAAGTTGCAATTTGGTTTGAGATACTTCCTCCTGTGCAGGGTTGTGTGCATCCTGGCAAGCTGCATTATATTCTGTACTGGGTACAATAAAGAAGTTTGCTGTTCCTGACAAGAGGCAGTCTGCCTAACTTAGCGAGACCCTGTCTCAAAAAAGTAAAAATAAACAAACAACAACAACAAAAAAGTGGGCTGGGGGTGCAGCTCAGTGGTCCAGCACTTGCAAAGCATGTAGGTGCAAGGCCCTGGGTTCAACCCCCAGTACCAAAAAAAAAAAAAAAAAAAAAAAAAAAAAAAAAAAAAAAAAAAAAAAAAAAAAAAAAAAAAAAAAAAAAGAAGAAGGAGAAGTTTGCTTTTGGTTTAAAAACAATTATAAATAAATAATTACCAATCATTAAGAAAAAAACAGAGGACAGCATGGGAGACACACACCTGTAATCCCAGCAAGATCTACACAAGTTCAAGGTCAGCCTGTTCTACATAGTGAGTTCCAGGACAGCCTGGGCTACACATCAAGACCCTGTCTCAACCAAACATACAAACAAAAACAGTGCAATAGGCAAATGGCTGAATAATATGAACAGGTAATTCACAGAACATGAAAGTTACATAGCCAATAAATCACTAAAAGCAGCTCCAACTCGGGTGCTGGGGAGGTGGCCCAGTGTTAGAGCTCAGTGGTTCAATCCCCACCCCCCAACATAAGGGGGAAAAAAAGTCAAAATAGAGAAATGAAAATTAAAGTTACGATGATTATGACATTCCAAGCCCACCAGATTGGCATGTTCTATATGCTATTACAATCATTATAATATCAAAACATTGGGCACTATAACGCCTGGTACAGGGTGAGTGAGGGCATTAAGCCCACCCATCTGCGTGGGCTGGGAGGGTGTCAGAGAAAGGTGGAATGAAGGAAACTATGACACTGTCTACAAGGCATCAAACACTATCAACGCCAAACCCCTGATTCCCAAAAGTGGTTTCCTCAGCAGAGGCTGGGACCAGAAGGGCCTTGGGGCTTCATTTTTATTTGATCCAAACGGGATATACACGAGTATTTGTACACTACTCTTTATAATAATGCATTGAAATTGCAATGCTAATAAAAGGTCGTTGCAAAAATAAAAATTAAGCCAGGTAATCCTCCATGAAGCATGCCTCTTGCTGGGTGCTTGGCACAGCATTCTATCAGTCCTCCCATTACCCACGAGGCAGACAAAAGCAGAGCAGCCGACCAAGGTGAGCCTTGCCCTCTCTCCACGCCCCGCTGCTCTCACCACGCCCCCACCCCCTCGCCCTCGAAGCACCGCCCTGCGCGCGGAGCATGCTGGGGGTGCCGGATTTCCAGCTTTTGCGGGCCGTTCCCTCTCCTTCTCGCTGGGGTCCACTTCCACAGCGTGCAAAGCATGCTGGGGGGGGAGGGTTAGTGAGTGCGTTGCGTAGGTAACCGGTGGCTCAGGCAACCGCCGCTAGCTGGTCAGTTACAGGCGGTTACCAGCGGCCACTGTGCGCCCGCCCGGCCTCAAAGGCCCCTGGTGGCCCCTGGGGCTGGAAGGGTGGGTGGGGAAAACTGCGGGGGGTGGGGAGCAGAGGGCAGGAAGGGAAGGAGCTGTGGGCCGCAGGTCGCTTGGGATCAAGGGCAGAGGACTAGAGGAGGGAGGCTGCGGCTCGGCTTGCACCTCCTGCTCCTCGAAGGGAGACTAGAATCTCAGGCCGAGTCTGGGGGAAGGAACCGCGCAGGTTCCCAGACAATGGGAAGAGGAGTGAGAAAAAGTGGAGGAGAAAAAAGGAAGAGGAAGAAACATGTTGGGGAAATGGGGTCGGGGTGGGAGAATGGCGTCTCACCAAAGCTGAGTCTCTGGCCTCATTCCCCAACCCTATATGCCATAATGAGCCCTTGCTAGTTTTTCCTTCGTATGTACCAGATGGGGCAGGAAGAGAAAGAGCAGGAAGCGGCATGGGGCAGAGAGTTGGAAAAGAAACCAAGTACCTGTGAAAAGAAACCTGAAGCACCTAGCCCTGGAGCAGGAGGGGACCAAGGACCTGGGTGGTTGCTTTCTTACTTGGTTGGAAATCTGACCACAACTTTCAAGCCCCCTCTTGAAACCGCTGTGGGATTTACCTCTCTACCTTTGGGAGTGATTTACGTTTGGGTTAAGGAGTAGAAAGGGACAGATGGAGGCTAGAGCACACCATGGGGGCCCAGCCTAGAACTAGACAGTGATTTTAAAAGAAGTCTGTATCTTTCACTATACCAGGATCACTCCAATCCCATTTCAGGGCTTCTGAGTGTGGTAGACAAAGTGTAAAACTAGGGGGGCATTTAAGACCCCAGGCTTAGTCTGTATGAGACTTCCCTCAGAACTCATTTCTTGGATTTGACACACACCCCTCCATCTTGATGATTATCGTGCTTTTTTCATCCTTTATCAGAGCACGTTGGGATCTAAACCCATGTTCCTATTGGTCTTCTTCCCTACAGCATCTGCCATAATGTTAGATGAATGGCTCCTGCCAGGAAGGTCCCATCATAAGGATGTCATTGAGATCCCAAAGTTTTCTGAGGCTGCTTTAAGTAATCTCTGCCTTTATCTACCTCTGGGGTTACAGAGACCAAATGAGTTACTGAAAGCTCTTTGGTCTCAGAACGTAAAGATAAGGTCAGACTGGCCAGTGCATGTGGTAGAGAGAGGAGGGACTAGAGGTAACGTGGGGTCACAGCCTGCTGCTGTCACATTCTTGCTGTGCCCTTGGCTGCGTCAACTTGATCAGCTGCCAATCTGTTTACCTAGTTTTCATTGGCCCTGCCACAGGTCTGGGGAGCTGGATTTGAAACCTGGGGCTGTTACTTACTAGCTGAGTGATCTTGGACAAGCCATTTCAGCTCTTCATGCCTCTGAGGGCCTGAGAATGACACCATATAAACCAAGGCATTTCTGGCTCCAGAAGGAGGCACGGGTGGGGAAGGAGTCTAGGAATCCAAGACAGTTACTTTGGCACCAACTGGAATAGCCTTCGAACAAAGTATGGCAGCTATTTTGACCTCATCCCTCATGTCATGCTGTGTCACCTTCAACACTGTCACCTCCTTCAGCCTTAGCATTGGCCTTGGCTTCAGTTTCTGCATGTTGACTTGAGGATGTTGATCCCATAGGAATTAATAGGCTTGAGAAAAGAAAGCTGTTAGGTCATGTTGGTGGTTTAAATGCATTAAGTGGAGGCTTCAGTCATAGACAGCAGCAGGTGGCATGATGTGAGAACAGAGTCATGGAGAACATTGAAGGCTCTAGGAAAAGCTACTAATAAGACACTTACCAATAAGACCTTTGCAGGCACTGAGTCTTGAGTGAAAAGTTGGTTGGAAAATGAGGCTGAACAAAAAATCAGGGCCTGCAAAAAATTAACAGAGAAGCAAGTTTTGTTGTTTGGTTTTGCAATGGCTCCTTTATTTACCTTTTCCTTAGGTTAATATATTTATATGTTTTGAAATGACAGTTTTTAGCTACATATACATCCTTTTGCAGAAGCCTCTAGTCCCTTGCTCTGAATTGCCTCCTACTGCCTGACTATATGCTGGGACTTCCACATATGGCTTATTTAACAGTACATCTTCAGTGCCCATCATTACTGACATTCAGAGTTCCCAGCTGAGCCACAGGAGATAGAAGAATCAGGTCTAATTCATAGCAACCCTATGTACAACAAAATGAAACACTCCCCAAAATTGTGATTATTTAGATTTTTAAAAAATCACAAATTGGCTGGGCGCCGTGGCGCATGCCTGTAATCCCAGCAGCTCAGGAGGCAGAGGCGGGAGGATCACAGGCTCGAGACCAGAGTCAGCCTGTGTAACTTAGCAAGACCCTGTCTCAAAAAGTAAAAAAAAAAAAAAGGGGGGGGGGGCTGGGGGTGCAGCTCAGTGGTCCAGCACTTGCAGAGCATGCAGGCGCAAGGTCCCGGGTTCAACCCCCAGTACCGCAAAAAAAAAAAAAAAAAAATCGCAAATTTTAAAAAGCTGACAAAACAGCACAAACTCCAGGGGAAAAAAAATCCTGACATTTATAAAAACTGCTGGACACATGTTTTTTTGGATGTAGATTCTTTGAGCACTTGTTGGTTTCCTACACAGAAACATAATTCTGTCTTTTCCTTGGCAATAAGCATGTGCCAGAAAGCCATTTATGCCCCAAGATAGCTACAGTAATTTAAGTAGACAAGTAACTTCAAAACACATAAATGTCCCACTAACCCATACAAAATAAATCTCTGGTTTTACTTTCCCCATTAGCCAGAATACCCACAGCCAGTCCAACAGGAGAGATGTGTGACCCGGGGAATTTGTAATGGAAAGAGACAGAAGGTCCCAACCCAAGCAACTTGTAAAAATCCCTTACATCTGCAAGTTTTCCACAACCTCACTGGAAAAGCATTGTTAGGGCTCCTCCCAAGGCTAACACGGAGCCCCCAGAGTTTAAACTCCATTTACCTTCACTGTAAATTTGTTTCTGGCATGGATAACTGCACTGTGCAGGGCTCTGCAGTAACCACAAGAAAGTTTAAGGGAAGATAGCATAAGTCTTTGAATACCCCAGGCACTGGTTTACTCTTCATTTTTGTTGATTTACTGGTGATACACAAACTCCCTCTCCTTCCCACCCACCCTGTTTGCCCACCAGTGCACACAAACACATAAATGCACGCGCGCATACACACACACACACACACACACACACACACACACACACACACACACACACAGAGGATTGGTGCCTAGTCCACACAAAAACCCCTTCCCTGGGCCAGAGGAGCATCTTTGGCCCAATGCAGGATTCTCCCTACCAAGCCCATCCTGCCCCCTTGTCTGCCTGCTGAGCTAGTCAAGCTGACCTTTGAAGCCCAGAAAGTGGTTTTTGGAAGGGTCAAGGCTGGGAACCAGAAAAGGCAATCTGGATCCCAGACATGCCCTCGGGAGACCCGTGTGAGCTTTCAAGGCTCCTTGTCCTCTCACTCTTATGCTGCCTGTCATATAGGATTGTCTCATGGAGCTATTGTGACCCTTGCACAGCACATCCAGGAGCAGAAAAAAGGCATGTCAGCAGGAAACCAACTGGGAGAGAAAAAGTGTAGCAGAAGACGAACAATTGGAAGAATAGAAATGGGGGGCGGGGGCAGCTCGATGTGGTATTGTGTGTGGTGGGTGACCCTCTGCTGGTTCAACCTCAGTCCACCCTTAAACTGTGCCTGCTACTGTGCTGGAGGCTGGCCCTGCCCTTAACTTGCTATGTGACCCTGGGAGAGGTTTGTAGCTTTACCTTGCTGGGCCTCAGTTTCCCCTTTAAAGTTGTTGTTGTTGTTGTTAGGTGCCATGGAGTCGGTATCCAACTCATAGCGACCCTCATAGGGTTTTCAATGGCTGTTTCGGGATTGCCTTGGGAGTGGATTGCCAGGCCCTTCTCCCATTTTTGCGGTGCTGGGAATTGAACTTGGGACCTCAGAGACTGCAGCGCAGTGCTCTACCCACTGAGCTAACCCAAATCCTACCTCACAGGATTGTTGTGAGGATAACACGAGGTAATGTCTGGAGACACTGCTTGGGAAATTGGGAAAGGCTGCTCAGGTAAGAATCCCTTGTGACCGTTCTGGCCAAGTGCAGACAGGCCTGGCCCTTGCCTCTTTGGGAAATGACTCTGGCCTTACTCAACGCTGATGCTGCCTTAGGTGGAGGATTCCTGCTCATGACAGCCTCCTGGCGGAGACCTATGCCATCAGAGAGCACTGGCTGAGGAGTCAGAGGCTCACAGACAGCCCGCTGGAACAGCCAGAGGTGGCCAAGGCCAGCTCTTCTCTTCCCCTCCCTGCTCCCCATTGCCTTCACTCTCAGAACATATCCGGCCTCTTCCAGGACAGACAGAGGGAGCCCTTTATATTGTTGCCAGATGATAATTTAGGATTCATACACCCAGAAGAGAAAATGGTGTCAGGGATTCAGGGGAAAGCCCTGAAGAAGTCGAGGGTGGGGGCAGTGACTGTAGCACTACAGATGACAAAGAGGGTGGAGCCACATGGGGCAGGAGACTCAGGGGCTAAGCAGGGGGCTGAGCGGATGAACTCAATTCTGCCTAGGAGAGCAGCCTGGTAGGAATTTCACTAAGGGTCTAGGGTGACAGAAACAGACGTTTGCAAGCTGGGCCCCTTTCTCCTCTTCACCTAAATATCCTGGGGGTGCGGTATGGAGGAAGAAACCTGGGATTCTGAGACAACACTTGAGTCACCAAGTAGAATGGCCTTGTAACAAAGTAAGGAAGCTATTATCCCTCAGGTCATGCTGTGTCACCTTCAACACTGTCACCTCCTTCAACCTTAGCATTGGCCTTGGCCTCAGTTTCCTCATGTTGACTTGAGGATGTTGATCCCATAGGAATCAATAGGCTTGGGAAAAGAAAGCTGTTAGGTCATGTTAGTGGTTTAAGTGCATTAAGTGGGGGGTTCAGTTGTAGATAGCAGCTCATGGCACGATGTGAGGACAGAATCCTGGAGAACACTGCAGGCTCCACAGAGAGTTACTAATAAAAGACTGACCAATAAGCCCTTGCAGGGCACTGAGTCTTGAGTGAAGAGCTGGTTGGAAAATGAGGCTGAACAGAAAATTAGAGCATCATCAACACAGAGAAGCAAGTTGTTTTATTTTGTTGTTGTTGTTGTTTGTTTTTGCAATGGCTCCTTTGTTTATTTGCCTTTTTCTTTGGTTAATATATTTATATGTCTTGAAATGACAATCTTTAGCTACATACACACCCTTTTGCAGAAGCCTCCATCTTGTCCCTTGCTCTGAATTTTCTCCTGCTGCCTGATTCCATGCTGGGACTTCCACATATGGTTTAGGAGCATCCTTTTGAGACTTCTGGAATTCTTTCTCTTCACCATCACGAGTGGGAATAGAGAAAGAGGATTTGCAGGTAAAGTATTCTGATGGAGAGTATCTTTTCCTGCATGGACCTGGACACTGTCCTCCAAAGAGTACTCACAATTTGGACAGAATTTGGGTTCCTTGAAGTTACTGGTGTTTGGTCTTGAGTTAGGGCAGCACATTTTGTCTATACTGAAGATCATCTTCTTGTACATTCAATATTCCTCTTGAGCTCTTTGTTGTTTTGGGGAAGAATGAGCTTTTCAGATGTTTCCTCTTTTGTCTTCATTGTTCTACTCTAGCAAGTTAATCAAATCATACAACTTTGTCACTGAAATTCTCTTAGAGAGTGTCACAGCATCATGGCATGGATTTCTTCAAACAATTGTATCTGTCTTTGATTTTTAAAAAAATGCATCTTCAGTATCCCTTGTTATTGAGGTTCAGAGATCCCAACTAAGCCATGGTAGATGGAGGAAGGGGATCCAAGGCTACCTGTATATGAACTCCCAATAAGCAAGTTTTTAATAGAGTGATTATTTAGACTTAGAAAAGAAATCACAAATTTTAAAAAGCTGACAAAACAGCACAAACTCCAGGGAAAAAAAATCCCAACATTTATAAAACTGCTGAACACATGTTTTTTGGATGTAGGCTCTTTGATCACTCTGGTATCCTACACAGGACAGAAAGACAATTATGTCTTTTCCTTGGCAATAGGCATGTCCCAGAAGCTATTTATGCACCAAGATAGCTACAGGAATTTAACTAGACAAATGACTTCAAAGCACATAAATGTCCCACTAACCCACACAAAGCTGCGCCTCTTGCTCTTCTTCACCTCAAACTGGAGAGGGGCAGATATTCACAAGGCCAGGAGGGCCAGAACTCCAAGACAAGCCCCCAAGGAGCTGAGTTGAATCTACCTACTTTCTTGTCCCAAAGTCAAGTGTTAGCCATATTGCTGTTACTTGCTGAACAGATTTAGGGGTTTTGGATGGGGTAGGGAGTGCAAAAGTCCCTGAGGCAGCCTCGACTGTTCCCCAGGCCTCTGGTAGTATGACAGTGTGCCTGCTCCCATACAATCCATACCTCCTTTGGGGACCTGTGGGCAGTTTAGATTCCCTCACCTGAGCATTGGAATGGGTCAGAATCCCATGTCATTTAATTCCAAAGACAGATTGGACCCCAAGCTGAGAATTCTCTCCTCCCTCCTTGGTTTCCCATACTAAATTATGTCCAATCTCAATGTCCAAATTTGGCACAAGAATTTTGCAAAGATACTAATAAGAAGTGGTCTTTGTCATTATGAAATTCCTAGGGTGAAATTCAAGTCAAAAAAATTTCATTGCTCTTTTGGGAGGGAACATACAAGAGGGTAAGGGGGCACCTATATGAATAATGTACATCAAAATGCATATATGGAAATGCCACAATGAAAAGCATGTCAGAATGAATCACATTAAGGTGTACATTAAAATTTTCCAATAAAAAAAATTTCATTGCTCTTTTAGGTTAAGAGCTTGGGGTTTGTTCAGTTGGTAGAGTGCTGCTCTGTGCACTCTGATGCCCTAGGTTCAATCCCCAGCATCACAAACATGGGAGAAGGACCTGGCAGCCCACTCAAAAAAAAAAAAAAAAAAAAAAAACACACCCTTGAAAATCCTATGAATAGCAGAGAAGCACTGACATAGTGCTGGGCATGGCACAGTATTGGGGAATATTTCATTCTGTTGCGCATAGGGTGGCTATGAGTTGGACCCAACTGGACAGCACCTAACAACAATAATTTAGGTTAAAGTCCAAAGAAACAAAAACTGAAAGTTGTTTTTGTAGTTAGCACATATTAATGATACAAAGTAATGGGTTTCATTGTGACATTTTCATACTTTGATCATATTCACCCCCCTATTACCCTCCTGTCCATACTCTCTGGTACCCTTCTTCTTGAAGAGACCCCTTCCTACTTTCATATCTTTAAAAAAAACCTCTAGATTCTGCATATAAAACTGAAAGTTTTCAAAGATGGGAAGGATTAAAGCTCAAAGCATTCAAAAAGAGCCCAGAGGTCCCTCAAAGGCCAGGAGTGCTACCTCTCTAAGGCTTTGTGTTTACTCACTGGGCAGGCACAAGAGAGCTGCTGGGTCAGTCTTAGAATGTGGGGTCTTCTGTCCACATCTCAGTATTTTAATGAGCCTTTCATGCATTCCACTTTTATACGATCTAGAGCTACTAGGATGAGTCAGATGGCTGGCCCAAGCCCTGCCCCCACCATGCCCACCATAGGGAAATCTCTCAAATAACCAGCAGCTGCTAGATGTCCCCAGAATCCAGTGCTCAGCCCCAGGTCAACCCCTTTTTCTGCTGCCTCAGTGGGAGCTCAACTTATGGAGGAGAATGGACAGAAAGGAGAGTCGTGGCCCAGACCCCACCCCATGGGGGTGAGCGTCAGTCCTTTTGACCATGCAGGGTGAGGCAGGACAGCTTCCATTGTATTCCTTCCCTCTGAGTGCTCTGACCACTCCTTACCTCTCACAGACGGTCATCCCCTTCCCTGGGGACAGCCTAGACATCGGGAAGTATTTGTGAAACCTCCTTCCTCCCAATATGTTTGGGATCTCCTCCTTTCCATTTCTCTCTGTATGCCCGTACACCAGGTGTCTTCACTTGAGAAATTCTCCTTCAGTTCTCAGTCCTGATGGATGGTGAGACACTGCCTCTCCTCCCCTTGGGATGCCCCTGTCCTCTAGTAGCATTGTTCCTGCATAGCTCTCAGTAGTTGAGGAAATATCTCCACACTGCTTCCTCACACAGCTTTGACTCCAGCTGTGTCTCCAAAGTGGCTCTGCTGACCCCTAGCGCTGGTGCTAGCCCCTGGCATGGGCCTGGTCCCTTTTCTTCCCATGGAGACCCCAGTGTTTTCTCTCTTTTCACTTTCTCCCATGTTGATCCCAGTGTCTTCTTTTTACTTTCTCCTTGCTTGCTGGCTCAAATATTGGATTTTTCTGACATATTCCTCTAGATTTTGTCTCTTGGGGTCTCCCATGGTGACAGAAAGCAAAACCAGTCAACTCAGGTTGGTTACAAGCCTCCCCTATTGATAGAGTCCCTAAGCCTCTCCTCTCCCCCAAGAAGTGGCACAACTAGCCACACCCAGGTACCCATTTCTCTCTCCTGATTGGTTCTGCTGTCCTCAAGGCGGGCTCTGCCACACCTCCCTTCAGACCTAAGCAATCCCAGATCTCTGCCCAAAGTAACTGCTGTCCTTAAATGCACCCCAGTCTTCCCAGAGTGTGGTGCTGCACTCCTAGCCTTGGATTTGCCCAGATTTTCCACAGCTTCAAGAGCCATTCAGACTCTTGGAATGGCTTCTGGGGCTTCTGGTTCTCACTGAGTTCCTGTCTGTGGTGTTGAATGGCAATCAGCTATCACCTGTCTCACTAGGGAGTGGCCTTGCCCCCACCCTTAATCAGGGAGCTTTCCTATCTCCTGAGTTGGCCTGTCTGACCTGGTCCGTTCCAGGGTCCCATTCACCCCTTCATTTCTGTCTCACCTGCATGCTGACACCTCATTTCTCCTTAAGGACACCCCTCTTCCGAGGCTGGTCTCTTTTCCTAATTTCCCGCTGCTTCTCATCTGAGAGTAAGAAAGACTGTGGAGTGGTTCGAACCATCCCCGTTCCCCCAGCAACTGATCCCTTGGGTCAGATGGTTCCTTGCACCAGCTGTTCACATGGCCTCTGCTGCCTGTGGGGTGTGTTCCGAGTTGTTTCTCTGTCTCAGCCCAAAAAAATAGCATATTCTCTGAAGGGGCCTGATTCTTTTGAATGCCATTGTCCACTGACAAACTACTGCCCTTCTGTTGGGAAAGCCACAGCGTTAGTGTCCTGACTCCAGAGCTGCCAGAACTCACAGAGCGACAGCAGATTGCCCTACATACAGGGAATGAGCTTTGAGGTAGGTCCTGACTAAGCATGTGCTTTAAGGTATCAGGAGGGATGCTCCACAGCCCCTATTCTGGCAGGAGGCCCTGAGGACTTTGGCGACAGCTCCTCCTTCACCACCTCCCTAGGGGAGACACAAGAGTCCAAACCCATTGTGCTCCAGCCCCTTGTTATTTTTGCCCTTGACAGTGCTGACGGTCAGGTCAGGTGTGCAGATGTGTTGTGTTGTAAAGGACACTGCTCTGAGCCTGTGCTCTGAGCTACTGAGGCCACATTCCTTCGTGGAGCCTGATTGTGCCAGCAGTGTGGAGCCCCCAAACAGGGCTACTAGTCACAAGCCAACCACATGGCAACAATAGCATCATGGGGAACCGCCAAGGCCAGAAGCTTCCAGGTCCCCATGAAGCCCCCGTTCATACACGGGACTTCCCCAAAGCCCCAGGCTTCATGTGGCTTACCAGTCTGGACTCAGAATTCAAAGCCAGTGAGCAAGATGTTGGGTTTGAAGGGGCTTTGATAAAACATCCCTTCAGATTCTAGTCTTGAGGCCTTATTTACAGTTGTGGGGTCAGAGCATATGCCAGAGGCAGGTAGCCCACTGCAAAGTGGGCCAAGAGGGCTGAGCCAGAGAGTTTGGGGGTGCAGAAGGGGACTTTGCAGGGGGAGGGGGCTCTCCAAGGGTGGCGGAGACTCATGGGCAACCATGAGGAGAGGAGGAAGACAAAAGCCCTCTTCCACCACTCCAGCAAGAACTCCATGGTGGGAAGCTGAAGAAGGCTGGGAGTGGGCTGGGGAGAGGGCAGGAGGGGGTGGAGACGGCCCTCTGCATGGGCTGGTACCCAAAAGATTGCAATTGTGTCATCTCCTCACTTTGTTGGGGGCATGAAGTATAACACACCCAGAAAAATACATAGTTGAACACATACAAAACAGACACTTGTAAGAACAGTGAGGGAAAAAATAGTACCACAGTGCCCTGGGAGTGCCCAGGTGCCAGCCCGCCACACCCCTCTTTCCTGGCATGTGGCATCACTGTCCTGGCCAAGAAGGGAATTGTTTCTTGGCTTTTATCACCTTTACCACCTACAGATGAGCCTCTGGACAATGTAGTTTAGGGTTCTCAGTTTTTGACCTTTAAATAATTAGGATCATATTATCTACACCTTGTGGCTTGTGTTCAATATTCTACTTCTCAATATTATGCTAGTGACATTTACCCATGGTGACATTTTTACCTGTAAATTTTTCATTTCACTGTGGTGTAGTAGTCCATGAATAAATATACAATGATTTATTTATCCATCCTATTCTTGGTGGATATTTGGGTTGTTTCCAGAAACAAGTTCCTCTAGGATTTATATACTTAGGAATGGAATGAGGGGCATTCATCAGAGCCAACATGGTAGGTGGTCATGGCATCTCGTGGTGGTTTTCCTCGCATGACCCTGATTTCTTGGATATTGTTTCATAAAGTGCCTTCTCAAGTCCTTTGCTTATTTTGTAGAGGGTTGCTGTGTTCATCAGCTTTCCATCTCTGTGACAAAATACCTGAGTTATCAACTTATATAGAGGAAAATTTTATTTTGACTCGAGGTTCAAGTCCATGGTTGCTTGGCCCCATTGCTTTGGGCCTGTGACGAAGCAGAACATTATGTTGGGGAGGAGGGAAAGCTGATCATCTCTTGGTGCCAGGAAGTAGAAAAAAAAAGCACAGGGGACCCTGTATACCCTTCAAGGACATCTCCCCACTGACCTTACACTAGCCCTTTCCTCCTAACTGCCACAGGCTGGGAACCAAGACTTCAACATGGCCTTTAGGAGGACATTTAAGATCCAAACTGTAACAATTGCCTATGAGAAATTTGTTGGAGGTTATATGTTCTGGATATGAGCCCTTTGTCAATTATATGAGTTGCAAAAACTGTAGAAGGTCTTTTCATTCTTACAGTGTTTCATTCATAAAAGGTCGTATGTGTCAACCTTTTCTTAGTGTTGTTATTGTCAGGTGCCTTCAAGTCAGGTCCGACTCATAGTGACCCTCATGGGGTTTTCTATGGCTGTTTCAAGATTGTTTTGGGAGTGGATTGCCATGTCCTTTGCACATTTTTGCAGCGCTGGGGATTGAACCCAGAGCCTCAGAGAGTGTAGAGCAGCACTATACCAGCTGAGCTAAACCCCAGCCTATTTTTCCTTAGTAGTATATACTTATTGTATCTCATCTAAGAAATTATTAAGATGGTATTCTCTTAAGTAATCTTTTAAGATCTTTGTCTTTGTGGCTTAATCCATGTAGAACTGATTTTTGTGTGGGAGTCTGGTTTGATTTCTCGCCCCTGGTCCAGACAGCTATTCAGCCCTCCTAGCTGAATCATGCTTCCTTTCCCATGGATTTCAATGTCACCCCAATCACTTACTGTTTCCATATGTGTGAGGAGAGGTCTATTTCTAGGATTTCTTTTCCATTGGTCTGTTTTCTGCTCACGGGTCCATTCCACTTTGTCTCAATGATGTAACTTTATAACATATCTTGACATGGAGAAAGCAAGTTCTCATACCTTGTCTTCAAGAAAATGTTTTGGCTCTTCTTGATCATTTGGAATCTCATATATATGTTAGAATTGAGTTATCAATTTCCATCAAAAAAAAAAAAACTTTTGGAATTCTGACTGGGACTATGCTGAACCATAAACCAGACTGTAAAGAGCTATTATCACCACAAGATTGCCTTCCATCCATGTGTGTGTGTGGCGGAGGGGGCGGCTGGTCTCATTTAGTTAGTTCTTCAATGACCACAGCATGTTAGCTTTGAAGAGATTTGCACATTCTTATTCCTAGATACAGGACAATCGATTTTCTACTCCTTGTTTCCTTTATTCCCCTGCTTCCTCGCATCTTCTCTTCTTTGTATGCATAAAGCCATAGTCTGTATGGCATCTGTAAAAGTCATATTTCACTCCAAGCAATGTCGATTTCTGCATGGATACTCAATGCAGGTATTTCAATATAGTTTGTCTTGCTCATCTGGTATGGAAGTTATTGTAGCTCTTCTGTATGCTCTTAAATGTTAAACTTGCATAAGATCACACTGTTCATGTTCTCCTTTGCCTTTTGTATTTGCCGATGGTCACCAACATCCTTAATGTCAATTGAGATGAAAAATCTCTTGGAAAGAGGGCCCACAGACATGAGAGAAGGCACTCGGATGTGTAACATGGTTTTCTCTTATTTTTTTGGTGGGGAGGAAGCAAGCGGGGGAGGGAAGGGAAAGGGGGACCTACCAGCAGTAGTGTGGGAGGAGAGAAGGAAGAAAGATGGATAATGCTGCAAGAAACTGTCTTGGGGTTGGGGGTTATATAGGGCTGGGGGGAGACTTGGTTAGGAGTAAGGGAGGGGACTTCTGAGAAGGTGCATTCTTCTGGGTCATTGGCAGACATTCAGGGAATGTTCTGACCTTAGGGACCAGCTAACTTTAAAATGTTTGAACCACCTGTTCTTGGATACTATTTTGACTTTGGGGCTGTGTATGGCTTTCTTCTCTCCAGTCAGCAGAGAGAGGATCCTGCTCAATGCTTTTATACAGCTCCAGAGTGATTCCAAAGGCTGTACTACCTTCTTCTCTGGCTGTGGTTTTTGTTTTGACTGGCAGCAATTGGCTAAGGAATCACCCCACCATTTCATGAGGGATTCATTCTAGGAAACGACTTCTGCCTAGACTTTTTCTCAGTACTCAGCTCTCATTCATGCTTAGTAGTTAGAGGAGAAGCCCTATGGACTGTTGGGGGTAAAAATCTTATTCACATGCCTCTTTATATAAGGCATTAGCACCTTGCTTGTTTCTTCTTAAGAAAACAAATGCTGGAAAGCCCAGGCTCATCTGCTATATATAGTCTGCAGGGAGAGGGTGGAGGGGAGACTTCTTCTACTTCGTGTCTGGCTGCTTCCTCTTGTTTTTTCCCTGTACTCTGGCTCCCATAACCAGATGCTCACAAGCAACATCCCCTGTGTGTTACCTGGGTGCCGTCAGCCCCTTGCCATGTGCTGGCTGATTTATTCATATTCTTCTACAAAGCTGTGCTCCTATTAGGAGTCAGAGTCTGTCCCCAGGCTCCATGGGCCTGCCTCTTGGTGGGAAGGGAAACAGAACAGAACACCAAGAATAGCTGTCACTCAGAGGGAAATTTATTTGCAGCAAATATGGAGGCCACCAGGAATCACTTCCAAAGCTGTGATTCCCTGAAGCTAAGGCAAGCGGCAGTTTATTTGGCCAACGAATGCATATCCAGGAGGGAAAAGCAGTCATTGCAGGCACAGGGTGGAGCGATTCTGTGCAGATACAATGTAACTACATGCATCTTTCTACTTCCTGTGTTATGGACATGAGCCTTTAGCTCTTCCCTTGGTAGAGATTTTGGTATTATAATAAAGGGCACCTTTCAGTGGCTGGTACATGCTCCATCGGTTAGCTTGTGGGGCATTATTTCTGAAAAACAACTTTAAGGAGATTTATTAGAAAAATAGCTTTTATCTTGGGGCTCCAGATACTGAATGGGAGAGATAGTCTTGCAGCCTGCCTTTCACGCAGCCCCCCTCTGCTAGTCCTTTCTGCCTGGTTCCCTCCAATTCCAATGCTGGAGTTAGTCTGTGTTTTCATCAGATTTGGAAGAGTAGCCAAAAGGACTGAAGTCCCAAGGCTCCTTTCACTTCTCTCCAAACAAGGAAGAAATGGACAGCTTGCATAATCAAGCATAAGATCCTCTGAACTACAAGAGAATAAAGAGGAGGTTCACTGCCTGCAGAGCAAAGAATTCTCCTGGAGAAATACTGGAAGGCTCAACCGAGTTCAGTCCAAGTTTCTTCTGGGTGGAGGTCCTGATTTTGCATTGCTTTTTTGGCTGGCCCAGCTTACCATCCAGAAGGTTCGAGACCCCTGGAAGTTCATAAGAGCTGGAGGAGGACATGTGGCTGTGAAAGAGCAGCTGAAGATGGCTCCAAGGAGGCTCTACAGCTCCGATGTGGCCGAGCTGTTGGCCTGAGGGGACAGACTCCTTGAGCAGGAGGTCCCCAGTCATAAGCCTAGTTGAAAATGTCAGAATATGGCTCCTTTTTGTTCCCAGTGGCATCAGTGTGTTGTGGTACTGTTCCATCCGCATGATAGGGGAGACCTCAGAGGCCCCTAGACCCCGTAAGCTGGTTGGTCAACACAGTTGGTAAAGTCCTTCTAGGAGAACAGGATCAGAAGGGTGGGCATTTGGTAGGTGTGGAGGCAGGCAGCAGGGGAAACTGAGGGCTTCAGGGAGAAGTGGAAGGGAGGCTTCAGGGCGGGGTCAGGATGAGATCTGAGGAGGAGGGGCCCCCCCAAGTGGTGCCAGGAAAACTCTCCTGGATTCCATGTCCAGGGTGGCATGTCCAGAATGACACTAAGGCACTGGGGCAGTCTTGCAAACAAGCTTCACCTTTTGTAAATGACATCACATGGCCTGATTAAGAAACAGAGTCAAGAGCTCAGAAATAGGCTCAAGTGCAAAAGCGGCGTTCATCTGGGGTAAAAGTGGTGTCTTATCCGCCCACATGGCAAGAGATGTGGGTGGTATCTACAATAAATGACAATCATGTCTCCTACCTGACACGACAGGGAAGTCCACAAAACAAAATTGCCTCAGTCCTAGAAGAAAACAGGGAGGAGAGTCTACTCATAGTGGAGAGGGGAAGTCCTAACAAGTGACACCAATCCTGAAGAGCTGTTAGAGTGGTGGGTGTCCAGAGCCCACCTAACAGGGTCAAAGGCCAGATGATAAACTGGGAAAATTACAAGCAATTAGCCAATGGCTAATGAGAAGAGGAATTAAATAAAGAATTCTTAAAGCAAAAAAGAATCCAGTGGAAAAATGGGCTTAAGGATTTGACAAGAGTGTAAGGATAGAGTTAACAAAGAAGGTGGCTGCTTGGGTGTTTAAAAAGAGATTTTGCAGCTTCCAGTTTGACCTAATTATGACCCTTTTGAATGGGAGGAAAGGTTGATTTTCACAAAGGCAAAGACTAACATCCTTGGACAGTTGCTTTGTAGGAACAGCTGGAGCAACAGGCATCTCACAGGATAGAGAAACTAGCAACTTACTTGGGTATAAAGTTAGAAGGACAAAGCCCTTGAGGACAAAATGCCTCACTGCACATGTAACTTGTCATTCAGTTCTCTCAGCAAAAAGTTGCAAAGCAGGAGGTGCTGCAAGACCAGGTGTTTTCGGAGATAAAGAAGCACGGGACCCTGAGTTGCCTAACCTCTACCACAAGAAATCAAAGACCTTGGCTATGGGCTGTTGATCAAAAACACAGCTGCTCCAACTAGTGCTAACCCTTCCCCACAACACCCCATAAAAGCTCTTCCTCTTCCCTTGCCTGGGGTCGACGTTTATTGCCCACCTTGACCAACTCACGCCTGGGCACAAGTAAACTTAGACTGCTCCCCACTACACCCAGGCTCCTAGCTCCTCCCTGCTCCACGTGGTGCCACCTAAGAAGGTAGCCTGCCACACCCCCTCATCTCTGAGCTGGCACAGCAGGAACATGACAGGGTCCCCCAAGGAAGGGGTGAGTGAGGGATCTCACAATATCAAGACCTGTACACAGGTATAGACTACATGCTTCCTCCTCCCTTCCCATGACAGTCCCAGATGGATCCCACCCCTGAGGAAGTGAGATGTTGGTGTCATGCCTCTATGGTTGAGTGACTGTGGAGGAAGGACATCTGGTGAATTCCCTCATTTCACAGATGGAGAAATCGAGACCCCGACCAGAGGGAACTGGTGGGGATAGCAGCGAATAGGGTGTGGCGGGCTTTGAGGCATGTCTGGAGGGGACAGTGGGGGGCATGCCTGGGAGGGGGCCGAGGTGTGAGATGTGCAAGGAGAAAGGCCTGGAGGAGTCTACACTCCTGGACTTCTGGGATGAACAAGTGCTGAGAGACCCCTGGGCTCAACAGCCCACTGGAAGCCCAAGGGCTGCTGGAGACAGAATGCATAGGGTGGGCCTGGGCCACTTGGCAGGGCTCATGTGGGCAGGCGAGGAGTAGGCATTCCATGTAGAGGGAGCAGAACCCATGAAGCCAGGCATGAAGCTTGCCGGAGCTGGCCATCTGTGGCAAACAATGGCTGTGAGGACAGTTGGGGTCATCCTGTTAGGCCAGGGATATTCATTAGATGACATGGCACCACTGGAGTGACAACGGGAGAAGAAGGAGCATTGTGTTCCACCCCCCCCCCACCCGCCCCGTCCAGCCTCAGGGTTTGAGGTGTTATTGGAATGGACTGACTGCTGACATTTGGGAGGCTGACCCTTGGTCCTCAGTCACTGGGGTTTGAAGGGGGCCCAGCCACACAGTAGACAGTGTAGCTTATGCTTTGGAGAAAGTGGGACTGGCCAGGAGGTGACTGGGATGGGGAACAGGGTATGGCTTGGAGGTGAGGTGCAGGAGCTGCCCTCCCCAGCAGGTGAGGCTGGTTAGTAGCACCAGGGGAATTGGGAATCTGGTGGGCAGGGCTTAGACTATAGACCCCTGATGTCCTTTTCCTTGCATTCCAAGGAGCCACCATTTGTGGATGCCCCAGCTGGCTACAGAGCTCACCTGGCTCCTGGGAGCCCCTCCAGTTCCCCCCACTGCCACCCAGCAGGTGCCCAGCCTGCCCTGCCAACTTCCTCCGTCCCAGAAGACCCAGACTTTGACTGGGGAGCCCCTTCCTTTGTCATGTGACGCCCTGGGGCAAGAGCCATGCCTAGGGAAGTATGGCAAGTGTGTGACAGCAGCCGGCCTGGCAGCAGCCTTGGGATCAGTGTCCTCATCTGTGAATGAGGGAGGTGGACTAGAGCCGGTAGCGACTTGAGCCCTGCTCTCTGTGGCACAGGCTCTGAGTGTGAAAGGGCAGGGAGGGGGCGTCCAGCCTGAGCACAGGGGAGCCAGCGTTTGGCCAGGCCAGGCAGGGCCTGCAGCAGAGAAAAGAGGTTTCTGAGTTGGGAGCTGGGAGGCTTGGGCAAAGCTCAGTCTCAGGCTGGAGAGGAGAGGTGGGAACAAAGGTCAGGACCAGGAGGGAAGGCAACCCACTACACAGCAGGTGCACAGATCCAAGAGGGAGATCCCAGCCACAGGCAGGCTGAGATGAATGGACCCTGGGGCTGCAGCTGGGGCTGTGCCAACAGAGGCAGACATGGGGCTCCGCATGCCTTACTAGAGGGGAGCTAGAGAGAGGCCCTCAGGGGAGCCATGGTAGGCAAAGGAAGGTCCTGCTCTGGGGAACTTCATGGTGAAGAGTCTCCCCTAAAGCAGCAGGGGCCCCATCCCAAGATGGGCCCCATTCTTCCAAATTCTCCTGAGCTTTGATTGGCCCTCCTTTCTAAACATCACCCTTCTCATCCCCACTGCCCTTCTTATCCAAGGACAAGTATGTGTGTATGTGGTGGGGTAGCTGGGTGCTGAGTACCCGCAAGGGCCAGATTCCTAAGGGTAAGAAAAGCACAGCAGAAAGCAAGCTGGCGGCCTTGGCAGGCTCCATCCAGAGCCCTGAGCTGTGAAGGAAGAGGAAGGAGGGAGAGCGTGGGTCCACCTGGGAGGCACCTGCAGACTGGGCAGGGTGCCTTTGGGACCTGGGTGGTTCTGAACTTGCCCGTGACTTATTCTCTGCTTCAGTCTGGGCACCCAAATGTCCTCCCCAGCCTAATGGCTGTTCCCAGTGCCACACAGGTGACCTGCAAGGACAGTGAGTGGCTGGGCCCCTGGCAATCATGCCCAGGAAGGTACCAATGCTTGCCAGGGGTCCCAGGTCTCCCATGCAGCCTCTCTGCACACACAGGAAAGCCTTGGTCACTGCCAGGTGACTCAAAGGCAGGCCTGCTCCTCACCTCCACAGTCAGAACTAAAGTAAAGGGGCTCCTGGGCCTAGGCAACACCCCTTCTTCCTAGAACCCCTCAGCTTTCAAAAGCAAATTCACGTAAATTCTGTGGAATTCTTATAATGATTTCATCTAAAATGTTCTTGCCTTGAAAGGCTGAGGAAGAGCAAGAGATCTCAACCAACCTGGGCCCAAGGCAAGGTGTCACCTTTCCGGAGCCCCCAGGAATAGGGTGCATGCAACAGGAACTCCTTTCCTGACTTCTCCAAAAGGGCAGATAGTGTGGAAAGGGTGGCACAGGCCATTCCTTTAGGGAAGCCCTGAGTGCTGGCCCTGATGATGACTAGCAGTGGGCCCAGGTATGTGAATTCCCAGCACTAGTGGCTCTCCCATCCCGTGGATCACAAGCTGTCATCCTGTAGACTGGAGAAGGATTCCTGCCCAAAGGGGTGGGGGGCAGGTGCAGGGTAATTGGGCCCCTGTGAGACAGGTGCTGAAACTGCCCAGTCCCTCCACTCCCAAAGGGAGCCTGGAGCTTGGCCAGAGGGATCCAGGGCCAGGAGGCCCCAGACCTGTTGGATTTGACAGACCTTCTTCCTAACCATGCCCCGAGGGCCAGTACCTTCCAGGACCTAGCAAAGTGGACTGACCACATGCAGACTTTCGATTCACAAAACCTGAATGGCACCAATGGGCACCCCCTACACTGGTGTATTCTCAGAAAACTGTTGTGATGGGGACCTGGGTGCCTGGGGGAAAGCCGAGAAGCACAGAACCAGGGGACAGGAAGGGTGGCATGAGAACTCTATCCTCTGCACCTACCCCCAACACATCTGACAACTCTCCCAAAGTTCCAGAACAAGCAATTTTCCTGATCAAGATACTGGAGCACGGGTTCAGCACAAATCTGAGACTGATTGGGGGGAGCTTTCTCTCCTCTGGCTATCCTTTGCCCATCAGGAAAGTGGAGGAAAGTGGGGCTGAGAAATGTCCAGGCCCAGCTGTCCCTGTGCCCTCCAAACCAGAGTCTGATCCCAACTCCTTCTGCCTCCTCTTCCATCCCAGCACCACATCACAGCGCCGCACAGGGTCGCCCTTTCAGCGAGAACACAACCAACTCTGGGTTTCCGCATAAATTAATGAACCTGCCACCAGAGGGCAAACCTCTGGAAGGTTCAGATTCGCATTTGCTTCCAGGATCTGTGGCCCTGGGCACGATGCACAAACTTGGCCCCACCACACCGTCCAGAATTGAAAAAGGCTGGGGCTTCCGCTGGGGGCGTACAAGGTTAAGTCTGGAGAAAAGGACACTCCAAACAGCCGGTTTGGAGGAGGCCAACCAGGCCCTGACCTCACGAATTACCACCCTGTCCCACCTTACACCTTTCCTGACCTGAGCTCCCAGTCAACGACCCCACCCTATACCAATTCCTCCCCAAGTCAAGGAAGCCGAGGCAGCAATGGTCTCTAAACCATTTATTTCTCCTGATGAGAGATGCGGGGTTCGCTGAGGGTGGATGAACAATGAACACTACGGGGCGGCAGGGTCCCGGGCTGGGCAGTGCGGTTGAGTCAGGCCAGTGGAGCCCTCAGGCGAAAGTGGAGCCGTTCCAACCCACGTTGGCCGCGTTCATGTCGTAGTAGTTGATGTAAATCCTGCGGAGGGGTGGAAGCCCTGCTCAGCGGACCGCGCGGTCTCCGCGGGTGGACGGTGGGCTACGCACTCCCGACTGCGGCTCCGCGCTCCCAATCCTTCCGCGACCCCACTAACCTGTCAGGGCTGATGCGCAGGCGCTCCGCCAGGAGGCCGCACAGCAGCTTGCTGTAGGAGCGGTTCTGCGTGCCACCAATCTTGCCAATGCTGTGAAGGCTGCAGAGCGCGCAGGGTT
Source organism: Pedetes capensis (assembly GCA_007922755.1). Lineage (NCBI taxonomy): Eukaryota > Metazoa > Chordata > Mammalia > Rodentia > Pedetidae > Pedetes > Pedetes capensis. The sequence continues at coordinate 27,176 of VMDO01002248.1, forward strand.
CGCTCGAGCCGCCGAAAGCCATGAGCTGGTCCGGGACCACGTGCACGGCGATGTACTGCAGGGAGTGGGGTGCAGTCAGCCCGCCCGAGAGACCTCGCAGGATCCCGGGCATCCACTCCGGTCTCGAACCACCATCCTCCTGTCCCCTCCCCGCCCCATAGCCCGGGTCCACTCTGCCCGGGGGGCACACCCTCCTCCTCCACCCTCCCTGCAAACCTGCGCCGGTTTGCCCGTGGCCTGCGCCAGCTGCTGGGTGAGCTCGGAGAGGAGCCCGTCCGGCACGGAGGCGCGGGGCACGTTGGTGTTCACCACGAACATCGGCATGATGGCGGAGCAACCGCAGATCTGAGGCAGAAATAACAGAACACGCAGCGTTGCCGAAACCCGGGAACCTGAGCTACGTGACCGACGCCTGGCACCGCCCCTAGCGCGGCTGCAGCTCCGCCTTGCCGCCAGCGGCAGGCCCCGCCTCCCTAGGGCGAGGCTCCGTCTGCGTGACGTCACTTCCTCCCAAAAGTTCCCCTTCTTCTTAGGCGAGTCAGTACGTACCTGTGCAGGCCGCTGCAGTACCTTCTTCACTTGGCGCCTCAAATCTGCTAGTTCCATCCTCGCCTCATTTTTGTATTAATACTTTCGCTTAGTCACCGATAATTATGTCGCTGAGCCAGGAGTGCCGACGCAGCAGTCAGTGGGACAAATGGGCCATTGCCCTCCTGAAGCTGGCCAGTCGACAGCTCATTCCACCGTGCTTGCTGAGCCTTGTATGTCCTAAGCCTCCCAGGCCACGTGTCCCCAAGGGATACAGTCCTGCTGCATGAGCTTGTGCGTGTGTGAGATGGGGAAGGTATTAGCGGTCACCAGCAGGGTGCCTCCTGGAGTCCTTGGTCTTGTTAATAAATGAATTTATACACAGATATAAAGGAACTTCCAGTAAAGTTTATCCAGAATCTGAAAACGCAGAGTGCTGGAGCAAGCAGGTTGGGAACATAGGCCAGCGTGGGGAAAGGAGAGGTGGTAAAGACAGAGTAAAAGTTACAGTTTCTGACATAGAAATCAGAAAGCAGGCAGGACCAGCAGTGAAGTTCTGTGGAACAGCTGAATCTATGCTTCTGAGTTAGATGTCAGAAAGCACAAGGGTCCAGCCCGAGGTTCCCAACTTGTGCGTAGAATTGTGGACATAGGTGGGTGACTGCTGGTCCCCGCTGCCATTTGCTTTGGACCTTGCTGAGAATTGTAGACATTGCTGAGAATAGCAGGTGACTGGGCACTGCAGATTTTGTGGACTCTGAAGACGACTCTGGACTCTGTATCCAGAGGTGGGACTTTTGGGGGTTTTAAGTTCCTGTTTCATTTATGAGACACATATCCCTCCTCTCTTTTTGATCTTGTCTTGTGATGTGTCAGAAATCTCTCACCTTTAGGCTTAGGCTGGCCTCCTTGTGTGTAAAACAGGTCTTTCTGTTTATTGAAGGAGGGGTCCTGGCTAAAGTGAGAACCTCCTTCCCTAGTCAGACATAGAGGCACCTGTAGCCTACCAGTTGTAGCCTACCAGTTGTCTTCATATGTAAAGTGAGTAACAGACTGGACCACCTATAAAGGTGCTACAGGTTACAAACCAGGCCATCTATAAGAGGCCTGGGCTATTTACAAGGGGTATCATCTATCAGGGAGGTACTGACCATTTTGTCCTAGAGGAACCTCACATCACATATTTCCAAGTATTCTAGAAAAAGATGGCTGCAGAGGGCCCTATTATTTCCTTTCTTCCTGCCTGCCAGCCCCTATCAGAGGCACCCACCATTACTGTGGGTGGGATGAGGGGTTATGGAAATAACTGAGAGTCACATTTCCCTGCCTCCCTACTCCTCCAGGCAGGTGAGGATGGTGGGAGGCTTTGAGCGGAGGCACAGGGAGCAGGAAGTGATCCAAAGGTGCTTCAGCTGTGCTCCTCCAGGCCTTTGTGTGCTTCAAATTGGGCAAACTCCAAACTCCAGTGCCCCTGGGCAACTTTACTTTCTCAGGGAACGCCCCCTACCTCCCACCCCCTGCCATCAGGTCCAGCAAGGATGTCCTCTCCTAGAGCCTACAGTAGATTTTGTATGAATCTTCCATTGAGGGTCAGCTCAGGGAGCATGTTTGGGTGCCCAGCATCTGGAAGATGAGCTGAAGGGATTGATGGGTTGCATGAAAATAGCCATACCACAGAAGGAAGAAGACAGACTGGTAACTGGCTCAGGGCCCTGGCCACTCAGGATGGGGAAAACAAGCCTTCAGGCCCTGCCATCACTGGTCAGGGAGTCCTGTGGCCACGCTACTCCTGCTCTAGAGTAGAGTCAGGGTGCCACACTTGTTGGGGGCACTGACCTCTCTCAGGCTTTCCAGGGGGCATGTTGCATTTTTCCAAGTCCTTAAAATTTTCCAGGAAGGCCCTTTCTTTGGTCTCTGATAGGCCTAACTGTTATGATGGCATGGCACACACTGGCTGTGGTGATGGCCACATGGTATAGCAAGGACATCCATGCCTATGAGAATTGCATGCCACCAGCCAGCCTCCAGTCAGGGGGCCCCACAGCCTTTTATGCAACTCACCTATAAGTGCTGGTTCCTGCAGCTGGGTGCCAGGCCTTTTCCTGTGGGCTCACACCTCCAGTCTCACCTGAGCCCCAGGCCCTGGTGATGCTCTGTGCGATATCTCTACCTGGGGGCGCTCCTCTGAGACACCCAGCAGACAAACCTAAGTGTACAACTTTTCCTCCTCCACCCCTCCACTGCCCCTGGGTCCTCACTTCTCTCCACTCCTCCCTTCCAGTCGACACTGGCTGGCATCACCTATCTTCTGGACCACTGTGATGTCCCCGTGGTAAGCTGTTCCTCCCAGAGGGACCGGTCTCTCTCCTGACCCTGGGTCAGCAGATTTGGCCTCTGACTTGCTTTGCCCTTTGAAATGGGAACAGTGACCTACATGACTCCAGGCAGATGACTTCAGAGCCAGCACCTGCTTGACCCACCTGTTGTTCCATGGATACTGAGACTCACAGGTCCAGGAAACTAGCAAGCAGGGGAGGGAGGGTTGAGGCCAGGAGAGGGGCTGACCAAGTCCTCTGGGAGGTGGGTAGCAGCCGCACTAGATCTCAAGTCTGCCACCTGGGCAGGTGGGCTCACACTGGGAGCAGGGCCATGCTCCTCAGAGCCCTCTGGGGCACAGGTACACTGGCTGGCCATTCTTGCTGGCCCCTGGATACACAGGCACTGCAGGGACAGGTCACTGCCAGGCCCAGTCCCCTTCTCCTGCTCCCCACAATGACTGGCCAGTCTCTTTCATCCCTCTAGACACTGCCTCTTTTACCTTCAGGGTCCTTTCCTGAGTCTCTGTCTCTTCTCCCCAACTGAGGACTTGCAGTGTCCACTCCTCAATTCCAGAGGGAAGTCATCTTCACCAGAGCCAATTCTGGCGGGATGGATGGTGAGCATGATGTGGTCAGAGGACTATGCCCAGGCCCCACCTGACACCTCCTCTACTCACTCTCCGTGCACCACAGGATCTCTCAGGGAACCTGCCAAAAGGTTCTTTCTTGTGAATCTTCACTGGAGGACTGCAGCCAAGGCAGCCAGGGCACCCATTTGGAGCTCCAGGCTAAACTGGGGAGGCCAGTCACCAGAAGCAGAAATAGGAAATGGTCATAAGAAGCAGGGTGGCCACACAGGGGCTGGGGGAAGCTGTTGTCATCTGAAAGGCTGTAAATCTATGATATGAGAATCATAAACCTAATTAAACCACACCAAAACTTGGCTGGGGCTGGGATTTAGCTTAGTTGGTAGAGCACTGCTCTGTAGTCTCTGAGGTCCCAAGTTTGATTCCCAGCACTGAAAAAATGGGAGAAGGATGTAGCAATCCACTCCTGAGGCAATCTGGAAACAATCAGCCATTGAAAACCCTATGATGGTTGCTATGAGTCAGATATAACTCGAAGGCATCTAACAACAACAACAAACCTTGGCTACTTTAAGACTCAGGAGTTTACATTACACACTCCCTAATCAAAAAATAGAATTGCACTCCCTTATCTAGGAATTGCCAAGAGCTCCTCTCTCTGAACACAGAGGCGCTACAATAAATTCCTGTTATTTCTTCAAAGATTCGTTGTCAAGGACTTTTGCTTTCTGCTTGAATTGCTCTGTAATACCTGTGGACTATTCAAACAATCAAAGAGAAAAACACAGATCCCTTTGTCCACAAGTCTGTAAGTCCTATATAAGGGACAGGAAAGAATAACTGAGGGAGCACAGCTGTTTTGGGACCAGAAATCCTGCTGTTGTTCTGCCAGCAATGAAGTCCCTTCCTCTAATTAATGCTAGTGTTCAGGTGATCCTTTCTCTGTGGTGGGCTTTCCTTCCTGCTACATTTTGGTTCCCTGACCAGGAAGCAAGCTCACTAGGAGAGAGAACAGGCTCAGATTCACCTGGTACTTTTCACCAACTCCAGGGACCTACTGGTTGGGGGGTGGGCTCAGCCCAAATGATATGTGAACCACTGGGCTAACCAGGGATGGCAGATTTTACTTCCTTGTGTGGGCACCTCAACAGAGCAAAGGAAGGACCCCCCTCCCCCGTGGGTTTCTGAGGAGGCAAATACCAAGAGGAACGGGCGCCAGGGAAGACGTCAGAATCACAATAGGACCAGTCAGAGACCTGCTCTTTAGTAGCAAAAGGAGGGCATGATCACCCGAGTGCCTCCCCAATACCACTCATGATGTCTGAATGGGAGACTGAGGCAGCCACCTAGGTTAGGAAATTGAGGTAGTGTGATTCCCCTTAACACCATTTATGATAGTTAAAATGGGATATTGGGCAACCTAGGTTAGGAAGTTGGAGAGGTATGTGCTCCCCAAATACCATTCATGATAGTTCGAATGGTAAGAAATTGGGTTGGTTTGTGCCTATGGGAAACTGAGGCAGCAAGAAACTTGGTTTAAGTCTCCCTCACTGAGAGAGAAGGGGTCCTGACTTCCCCCACAGGAAGGAGGAAGTCCATGGTGTCTGAGTGGAATTGACTTCCCCTCACCAAGAGAGTAGTTCCTGACTTCCCCCGGAAGTCCCAGGTGTATGAGTGTTAAACTGCCTCCCTATGGGCAGGGGAAGCTCAGATGTGAATGCTAGAATGAATGATACATGCAAAGTTCTGCTGGGGCCACATACAGCCTTGTGGTGACCCACACACACTGATGTCTGTGGGGCACCAGGATTGAAGAGGGCTCTAATGGAATGAATAAAAGTAAGCAACAGGAGTGAGATGCCCTGAATTGGGAGTGACATGGGTGACGATGCCTCTAAACTTACTCCTTTTGAGTGCATGATAAGACATTTCAAGAAAGGTTATATCAGGAACTATAAAATGAAGTCAACACCCCAGGAACTAAAGAAATTATCTGAGATAAAATGGCCTTCTTTTGATATTGGGTGGCCAGCCAAAGAAACTATTGTTGTTGTTAGGTGCTCTGATAAATAATAATAATAATAATAATGATAATGATAATAATAATTGGCTATATGTGTCAAATGGTGATCAAATTCAGAGGATAGCCTGGGCTTTCTGTCCAGTTTTCATATATAGATACTTGGATAAATGAAGTTCCAACCGGACCTTGAGCTGCTTGGTGGTTCAAACAGAACTGAAAATTAAAAAAAAAAAAAAACAAAAACAGGAAAAAGAAAAGAACAGGGTCAAAAAGACCCAGAAAAACTGCAAGAGACAGGGAGAAAAATTCCTCCTCTATACCTTCCAATTTATCCTCTGCTATCAAGGTTAATTACAGTTCCTGAAGAGCCAGACTCTTATAAGGAGACATCAGAGACTTTGTCCCTTAGACCAGAGCCTGAAGCCTCACCCCAGGAACCAAGGCCCCTACCCCAATTAAAAAAAAAAGAGAGGGGAAAAAAAAAAAAAAAGGGAAAAAAATACGAGGACACCCATACGAGAGAAAAGAAATAAACTGGTAAATCTTCACTGCAAAATGTTTCTGTTAAAAAAGGAGGGGAGGGGCAACTAAACAAAAGGGAGCATTTAAACAAAGAAATGCCCTAGAGTAAAGCCTCAGCACAGAGCTACCTGCTGAATGTAATTTCTCAGCCAAGGCTGAGAACAAATGATAACAGCTAGAATAAGCCCGGGAAGGCAGAAGTGTGTGGGAGAAAACCTGGTTGGCCTTGGAAGCAGAGGTGTCAGAGATGCAGGCAGAGCCCAGTAGCCTACAGAATGTGTGGCAGGAGGGAAACCCGGCTGCTGAGAAGTTGCAACGAGCTCACCCCATCTGGAATCAGGGATGCAGGAGGTGCAGGGCCAGGCCAGCACTGGGAGCTAGCTCAAGCAGAGGTCTCTGGGAGGCTGCAATGAGCTCAGGCTGAACTTAAAAACACATCCTGGACACTGAGCCAAGCTAAATTCAAGACCATCAGTGTAAGCAAGAAGCTGAGCAGTGAGGCCCAACTACACTGCTTCTGGATGAGCCTGATAGCACCCCCCATGACTGTATGGAAATGGCAGCTGAGGTCTTTTAAAATTGAGGAGACCTCCTAGGCCACCCCTTGACAGACTCAAATGTTAAATACTTTGTGGATGGAAGCAGTTTTATACTAAAAAATCAGCTTTGCTGGCTATGCTGTAATGATGCTGAACTCAGTGATGGAGTTTCAGCCCTAAGCCAAGAAAACTTTGGCCCAGAAAACAGAAGGTAAGAAGGCTAATGTTTATACTAACTCTAAGTATGTTTTTTTGCCATTTTACATGTTCATCGAGCTATTTATAAAGGAGCCTTTTAACAAAACAAATAAAACATATATAAATATAAAGAGGAGATTTTACAGCTCCTACATGCTGTTTGGGCTTCACAAAAGGTAACAGTTATACACTGCAGAGGACATCCATGGGCAGCCACTATGGAAACAAGGAAAACTCAAAAAACAGAGAGGCAAAACAGGCTGCCAGAAGGGCTGTGCAGCCTAGGGAAAAGACTATAGCCATGCCTCTCCTTCCAGACTTGCCTCTCCAAGGAGGCCCATGTTATTCCCCAATTAAAAGGCTTGATTTGCCCAGGAGACTCGGGAATATACAAAGGAGAGATGATGGAAATTCATCATGGAAATTCTGATGGAATTTCTCAGGATGGAAATTCTCATGATGGAAATTCTCAAGCCTAGTCATACCGGAGATGCTAGCCCCTTGATTTGTGAAGTAGTTTTACCAAAAGACCCACATAGAGAAGACAACACTAGAGACTTTATTGAACCAGCACTTCTATGTGCCACAGCTCACTGCTCTCACTTGAGCTGTACATGAACAGTGCCTAATGTGTGTCCCAAACAACCCATGTCAGGGGCCTGCCCAGGCCCCCAGGAACTCAGGAGATTGGAACAGCCCCTGTAGAAACCTGCTAATGGACTTTATTGAGCTGCCTAGAGCAGGAGGCTATAGGCACCTGCTGTTGTTTGTTTATATCTTTGGGGGATGGATAAAAGCCTTCCCCATCCAGACAGAAAAAAGCCTAAGAGACAACAAAAATATTACTAAGAGACATTATTCTTAGGTTTGGGCTGCCTTTAACTTTGAGATCAGACAATGGACCAACATTTATAACTAAAATAATTAAAGGACTTATCTGGATACCAAAGATAAACTAAAAACTACACGCTGCCTATCTGCCACAGATTTCAGGACAACAAAGCAGAACAAAACAAAAAACCACATAAACCCAACATTCAAGCAGTTGTTGAGAAAATACTGCCAAGAGATTCATCTAAGACAAAATCAGGTTTTGCCTATGGTCCTTCTCTGAGTCTGAGGCACACCCACAAAAGAGACAGGGTACTCACCTTATGAGATTTTATTTGGCCACCCATCCCCAATCTTAGGTCAGTTAAGAGGTGATTGCCATAATTTGAGAAAGATAACTTTATGAAAACAAGTGGCTTTAGGAACTGCCACACAGAACATCTGGGCTGGGATTTAGCTCAATTGGTAGAATGCCAATCTGCAGTCTCTGAGGTCCTGGGTTTGATTCGCTGTACTGCAAAAATGGGAGAAGGACATGGCAATCCACTCCTGAGGTAATCCCCAAACAATCAGCCATTGAAAACCCTATGAGGGTTGCTATGAGTCAAATACGACTCGATGGCACCTAACAACAACAATACAGAATATCCATGGCTGAATGGCTGAATACAAAAAAAAAAAAAAAAAAAAAAAATGCCTGTAAGTTTAACAGACCCAGTACACCCCTTCAAGCTGGGGGATCTTATTTGGGTTAAAAAATAATAGTAATCAAATCAAATCAAATCCAACTCCATTGGGGTCCAGTCTCACTGTCTTCACTGGTGTTAAAGTTACAGGAACAGTGCCTTGGACTCATCATAGCTGCCTAAAACTAGTGACTTCAGAGGGATGGACCTGCCACCGGGACCCAAAACATCTGACATGATTGATGTTACACCAAAGTCCTGCTGCCACATCAACTAGGAGAACAATATTCCCTGCTCCAGCCACAAACTAGAAGCTGGCTGGCCCGCACATGGCAGAAGCCTGAGGACAACCATCATGAAACTTCTCTCTCTCTCTCTCTCTCTTTTTTTTTTTTCTGGTACTGGAGGTTGAACCCAGGGCCTCACGCTTGCAGAGGCAAGTGCAGGACCACAGAGTTGCACCCTCAGCCCAATTTTTTTACTTCTTGAGACAGGGTCTTGCTAAATTACACAGACTCCCTCTGGTCTCGAACTTACGATCATCCTGCCTCCGCCTCCCGAGCTGCTGGGATTACAGGTGTGCGCCACTGCGCCCGGCTATGAAACTTCCCTTGATTAGACTTTAGACTTTGGGAGAAGGGGAAAAAAGATGTGACTTATGTGTTCATCAAACAAAGGTGGGACTAAGGGTAGCTACCATCTTCCTCTTTTACAGCTATTACAAATGTGGGAACAAAATTAAGGGAACTTGTACTTATAACCAGACCCAATTTGCTACATGGGATCCAGGTAAAAACTAGTCATATGTCTGTTATAATCCCCTTGAGTCTCCCTTAACTTCCACTTTTGAGATATGCCAGGTCCAGATCCACTCATGATGGGTAGACAGAGTCCCCACATGAGGAAGAGTATCTTTAATAAAGGAATTGGAGGGAAAGTCCACCGAAAGGGGAAGAATACCTCCTAAGCTTTGGAGGGAAAGTCTTCTGAAAAGGGAATAGTACCTCCAAAAAGAAGGTCTCTTCATGGAAAGGGACTTGGAGCCTCATCTTTTCTTTTTCTTAAATTTTAATTGGTCATATAAAATCTTCTGGCTCTGTGGGCAATGCTGATTCAAACTGGGAGTTGACAAGCTTCCCTAGCAGGCTTTCTTTAAAAAATTCCTGAATGACTTCCAGCAGCATAAACTCCTTAAGTCAACACACACAAAAAAAGCCTTTGTACCAACAGCTCTACAGTAAATGAACCATTCTGATAAGATAAAGCACCCACATGTCATTACAAATGGACTCAGTGGGGTGACACACAGTAACAGTTAACTGCCCCTAATTCCTACATAAAGTTAAGAATAGTTAATTAAATTAGACACAGGAGGTGTAGGTGCTCAGATCCTCTTGGCTTATCTCTTTGAAGTAAAACACAATTTGTCTCTGAGTTCATCTTTTACTTTGATCACATAACACTCATGTGATAATTTAATCAAGAGATTGTTGACAAAACCTTGATGTAATCCATCAATGCTACCAACTTCCTTGTCTTTTTTGTGACTTTTCATAAGATTTAGTGAATTTTAATTCTGTATAAAAAGGCTGAGCTATCTGGAAATAAAAGGAACAAGGTCACATGGCCTCTGAGCTGCTGTGTCTGTTACCCATCGCCGACTCCTCATCTGCCTTTGGGAATCCCTGGATTTTAGGCTGCAGCTGGTCTGTGGCAGAGATATGGGTAAATCTAGGCTGTAGGTTTGCAGACTGCCTTTTCGCCAATAAAACCACTCTTTATGGGATAAAGATAAAGCTCTATCGGAATGTATGTCAGACAATTTGTTTAAATATTTATGGGATGGGATGTGTATTGCTAAGTTGGGAAAGGAGTTATGCATTTACAAACATGTCCCTGTATGAGGGCAGCTGCATTAACTCCTGCTGGAATAGGGGACAGGTTAAATGGGCCACATATATGACAGACCCCATGGCCTCCATAGTCTTAAAGAAATGTAAAACTTCCCCAGACTATAAGAAGAACCGCTGTTTCACCTTCAATTACCCATCTTCAGGATGTATATAGATGGGAAAAAGAAAGTAGATTTTATCTAAATACCAGTGACAGAGGATTAAATCTGGTGATAGACATAACTCCAAAGAGGTCATCACCACTCCTGAGATTAACAGAGAACATAACCCAGTCTCTAAATGTTACATCATGTTATATATGTGGAGGAACTCTAATGGGAGATCAGTGGCCATGAGGAAAAAAAAGAGTTACTGCCCCATAAAACAATAGACCTTACAAGTAAAAAACAAAACAAAACAAAACAGTTCTCCTCCAAGTGATGCCTTTTGGGTTCTAAAATCCTCAAACATAGGTCAATTTTGCCTTGCTAGATGGGGAAAGCCTTTACCTCACCAGTGGGGGAAGGTAACCTGTACAGGTCAGAAAACTCTTAATACCACAACTAAAAAAAGTATATGGTAGGGAAATGACCAGACTAAACAAAACCTTCTGAAAAGGTTCACTCAATTGAGAGAGGCTTAGGACAATTTGGGAAGTCCAAGAGACTGGACTGCCCCAGCTGGACTATACTGGATATGTAAAAACAGTTTATGTCCGTCTCCCTGATGACTGGAGGGGGAACTTGTCAGGATTTGGCTCTAGCCTGGCTAAGGTCTTGGGGCCTTGGCTCGACACCACTGACGTCTGGGGACCCTTGGGGTTAAGGTAAGAGCTGGTCAGTGGCACCAAGAGAAGGACCTCAGGAGCCATCTTTGTATAAAAAAAGGAACAAGGATTTATTGAACTGCTCCTGCAAAGGAGAGCAAGGATAGGTAAAGGGATGTGGTTGACACCAATGGTACACACTGGTCTTGTCATACCTGCCAGGTAAGGCAGTTATGCAAAAAGAGTGATTTTGGGGTACACTTTGGATAGGTGGGTAAGGTGTGGAGTGGTCCAATCACAGATGTTCCTTTGGGAACCAATCAGGAGGCTTGGGCTGACCAATCAAAGTGGAGGTGGTCAGGACAGGGTCTAGCTGGTCAGGGGCCCTCTTTGATCACTGGATGGGAGGGGGACAAGTGAGTGACTAGGATGTAGTCCAGGGGTCAGCCAAGGGCTGAATTGCTCTGTAACACCTGCAGACTGTTTAAAGTAAACAATCACAGAGAAACACACAGATCCCTTTGTCCACTAGTCTGTAAGTCCTATATAAAGGACAGGAAAGAATAATTCAGGGAGCACAGGTGTTTTGGGACCAGAAATTTTGCTGTTGCTCTGCCAACAATGAAGGACCTTCCTCTAATTAATGCTGGTATTCAAGAGATTCTTTCTTTCTGGTGTACCTTGCTTCCTGATACACAACCAGACACAGAGGGGGCTTTAGTTCTATCCTTTCATGTTGCCGCCTCTGAATGTCTCTATCCTTAAAATACCTCAGGGGTGATCCTGCATGGGAAGCCAGTTCAGGGTCACCTTCCCCCTGAGACCACTCCTGACTAACTTACCCAGAGTTTTCTCTCTCCCCAGAGAACCGACTATCCCACCACTTCTACTTAACAGCTACTATTTGCTGCTAAATGATAGTCAAATTCTTTACTATGCAACAATGGTTAATTGACTTTTTTGACTTAGGTGCCAAAGTAATTCAATGAGGAAAAGATGATCTGTTCAACAAATAGCACTAGAATAACTGGTTATCCACTAAATGAAATAAACTTCAACCCTACCTCACCCCATACACAAAAGTTAACTTGAAATCAATCATCAACATAATGTAAAAGCCAAAATTGTCAAACATTTAGAAGAAAATCTTTGGAGTATTGGGGTAGGGAAAGATGTCTTTGGACAACAAACATGAATTATAAAAAATAAAATAGATAAATTGAACTTTATTAAGATAAAATTCTGTACTTATTAGTCAGGTGATATGTCACTGTGACACAGAAACTGATGAAAGCAAACTTATGGGAGGAAATATTTATTGGGGCTTTATAGTTGGAGGATTTTAGTCCATTGAGGCAGAAGTCATGGCAGCAGGGCAGGCATGGCAGGGCCTGTGGCACAGAACTTCACATCTTGGCAATCAGGAAGCAGAGAACAGAGATCCATGGGTCTGGGTAAAAACCTCCAAAGGCCTTCCCCCAGGGAGTCACTTCTGCAAATTTGAATCCTTCCTCCCAAAGTCCCATAGCCTCCACAAACAGTGCCACCAGCTGGACCAAACATTCAAACACATGATCTTTGGGGGACATTTAGATCTAAACCTTAATAGACCCTATTAAGAAAATAAAACAGGCAAGCTAAGACCACAAGAAATATTTGCAATGCATCTATCTGACAAAATACAGGCATCCAAAATGGATAAAGAAGTATAATTCAAAAACAATAAGACAACCCAATAAAAACAGTGGGTAAAAGATACAACTTCTTGACCAAAAAGGATATATGAATAGCCTTACTGAGCACATGAAAAGATGTTCAAAATAAATACCAGGGAAATACCACAATTAAAGCACAATGAGAGACTGTTACATACACACTGGAATGGCTAAATTGAAAAGAATGACAATACCAAGTGTTGAAGAGTTGCAGTATCTGAAACTCTCACATGTTGCTAATGTGAATATAAAATATTATATAATCACTTGTACAGTTAAATGTACATTTATTAAGGACAAGAATTCATTTACCCAAAAGGGTACAGAGGAATGTTTATGCCCCTCCCCATGCACAAGTTGATAGTACCAAGATAAAATCATTCTTGTCAGACCCAGATAAAATTAGAGCCAGGGAGTTATGAAGGGCAAGTCCTCATGCCTTCTTGAGGTAAGTACTTTCTCAAGAACTTCTGACAGGATTGCTATGCTTTGGATAGGTGTCCCCAAGGGTCCATGTGTGAAAGGCTTGGTCCCTAGCCCTTAGTGGTATTGGGAGGTGGAGGATCCTTTAAGAAGTAGGGCATGCTAAGAAAAAGTAAGGTCATAGGGGTGTGCTCTTGAAGGAGACATTGGGACCCTGCCCCATCTTCTTTCTGTTTCCTGGTTGCCATGAGGTGAATAGCTCTTCAGCCATGTGCTCCTGTCATGTGAACTGTGCCATCACAGGCTCACAAGCAACTGGGCCAACCTACCATGGAATGAAACCTCTGAAACCCTGAGCCAAAATACCCTTTTCCCTCTCTTTAGTTTACCTCAGGTATTTGGTCATAGTAATGAAAAGTCAATTAACACAAAGCCTCAAAGAGATTTCTATTTTATGTGTACCTCATGCTTTGCAGATTTTGGTAATAAGGGTATCTTTAACATTCTTTAAGACTACAACTATTCAGATAAGATGATCTGGAAAGGACACCTGTCCAGCAAAGGCACCTCTACTGATGGACGGATGCCAACTCCTGCCCTAGATCTCTGAGAGCAATGAACTTTGGTATCCAAGCATCTTACATATATTTCTTCTTTTTCTTCTTTAAAAAATAAAGTTCTCCTTGAGCTGGGCATTGTGGTACACGTCTATAATCCCAGTTCTTTGGAGGCTGAGGCAGGAGAATTGTAAGTTCGAAGCCAGCCTTGGCTACATAGTGAGACTTTGTCAAAAACAAAACAAAACAAAACACTTTCTCCTTGCCTGGCCTGGCCTGGCCTTCTTGAATACATCCATAGTTTTCCATTGCACCGGTATTCCCATTGCACTGCTCTGCCATTTCCAAATCAACAACACAATTATAATTCTTTGGAGATCTCTGATTTTTATTTGGATTGATGCCAAATTTTATGGTATTTGGAGGTGGGGCCTTTGGGAGATGACCAGATCATGAGGGTAGAGCCTTTGTGAATGGGATTAGTGCTCTTATAAAAGAGACCTAAGAGAAGCTCCTTTGTCCTTTCTGCCATGTGATATTACAGTAAGAAGAGGGCTGTCTGTGAAATAGGAAGTGGGCCCTCAGCAGACACCAAAACGCCCAACATGTTGACTTCCCAGCCTTCAGAACTATGAAACATTTCTGTTGTTTATAAGCCACTCAGTCTATGGTACTATGTTATAGCAGCTCAAACAGACTAAGACACAAAAGAAATGAAAACATACATCTACATTATTTGTGTAGGAATTTCAATAGCAGTTTTATTCATGATGGCCAAGAATTAGAAACAACCAAAACGTCCACCAACGGGTAAAGGGATAAACAAATAAATCATGGTATATTCATACAGGAGATAATTACTCAGCAACACACAGGAATATATACTAATCTATGCAACAATGGGCACCAATCTCAAACTTGTATCCACAGCAAAGCCAGACATAAATGTACACAGAGAATGTGGAATTATATCATATTCTAATAAAGGCAAATCTGAGCCAGGAGTGGTGGCACACACCTGTAATCCCAGCTACTGGAGATGGGGAGGCAGGAGGATCACAAGTTCGAGGCCAGAGGCAGCCTGTGTAATTTAGCAGAAACCTTTTCTCAAAATAAAAAAAAAAATTAAAAATGGGCTGAGAGGGCTGCCTAGTGGTAGAGTGCTTGCAAAGTATGTGCAAGGCCCTGAGATCAACTCGCAAGTACTACAAAAAAATAAATAAATACTAAAAAATAAAAAGGACATCTGATAGTGACTAAAAGCAGGTCAGTTGTTGCCTGGGGCAGAGGGTGTGGTGGGTTATCAATAGCCTGAGGCATGAGGGTGCTTTGAGGATGATGTGACATATCTGGTTAGATTGTGATGATATTTCATGGATGTATATATCTGTCAAAGCTTACCAAAGAAACACTTAAAATGGATACATTTGATTATATGTAAATTATATCTCCATAAGTTGATTAAACCCTGCAGCCATACCACTGTGATGTTGGATCCCATCAGATCTTGGAAGCTAAGCAGGGTCGGGCTTGGTTAGTACTTGGATGGGAGACCGCCTGGGAACACCAGCTGCTGTAGGCAACCCACTCCCAAAAACAATCAGCCATTAAAAACCCTATGAATAGCAGAGAAGCACTAACAATACTGTTTCATCTGTTGTATGTAGGGTTGCTAAGAGTTGGATACTGACTCGACAGCACCTAAAAACAACAACAAACCTGATTAAAAAGATCAGTTTCTCAGAAAATCCTTTTCAGACCACCTTCCTCCGAGACCTTGGTATGAATTACCTAGAGGCAGGAGGATCTATTCTACTTCGAGGCCAGCCTGGGCTACATAAAGAGTTCCAGACCAGCCTGGACTACAGGCACAGGTGTATGTAGAAAGCAAAAGGAAGGACAGTGGTGGGCTTTGGCCCTGGCCACACATTTGCAGCTAGAGGTGGGTGGCCTGGATAACCTCCGGGCCACTCCATGTGTGGCCTTGGGACCCTCTGCGCAGGTTGAGTCTCTTCAGTTCCTTAGAGATCTCCAGGAAGGTCTTGCCTTTGGTCTCAGGGAGGAAGAAGCCAGTGTAGATGGCTCCGCAGATACAGACGATAAGGAAAGGAACAAAGAAGAAGTGGGACAATCCCTCCTGTGGGTTGGAAGAGACCCTGAGACTTGGCAGCCCCTCAGTCCTTGATGGAAGGCTCATGACAAGTTGACTGGGACAAAGGACTTGTCCCCCTGCCCCTCAGTCTTAGTCTCCTAGGATGGAGGCTTCCTGCTGGGGCCTCATAGTGATCGGGACCCCAGGGGGAGGTGGGCTTACCATGATGAAGGGGAAGGACAGCCAGATGAGGAAGAGCATGGACCACATGAGCGCCCCGCAGACCATGTAGGCAGCAGGCCGGGCTGTCTGGTCAAACAGCTCTGTGGCCAGGATCCCTGTCACTCCAGCTGCAAGGAGAACGGTCTGGGGGCTGCCACCCGAGGTTCCCTTCCCCACCTCTCTCTTGCCTGGGCCCAGTGTGCGTGGGTGCCCCTGGGGACCCTCTCCAGCAATTCCCTCCCAGAAACTCAGCACAGATGGGTTCTGGGGCCGCAGGTGACACTGCTTTCACACATACCACCAGTCAGCCCGGTATCCATTGTCCCATTGGCCCCTGGGCCCACTCACCAGGGCCAATGCCAAAGCTGAGGATGAAGGCAAAAATGCAGGCCATGGCCAGGTAGGGCATCCAGGGGAAGGAGCTCTGCAGCAAACAGCAGGGTGAGGTGGGAGGAGCCTGACCTGACCCCTCCCTCCCCACCCCCAGGTACCTGCAGGTACAGGGCCACTGTGAAGACGCTCCCCCAGCAGGCCATCAGGCAGTATCCAGTCATCAGCAGCACCCGGCGGCCCACCCTCTCAATCACCACACACTGCAAAGGAGTGGAGCTGCTCAGTAATGAGAAGTGCATTGGCTGTGCTTCCCTTGATGTGGGGGCAGGCAGTGGGGAGGGGCCTCATGAGGAGGCTGGGGGGGCAGTTTATTGCTATAGGAGGTTATAATTTTATTGATTTCCCAAATGAGCTTGGTCAACCAATTATTCAACTTCATTTAGTTCTGTCATCCCAAAATAATGATGTGAATGCAAGGCAAATAGTAAATGCTCAATAAATGCTCAATGACTCAGTGCATTTTAACAGATTGATCAGGAATGGAAAATGGCTTAATGCAGAGGACTGCAGTTCTCAGAGCCTCGGCACCCCAGGATCCCTCCCAGTTGGGCTGATAGAGACTGGGCCAGGTCTGGACTCACGCTAACAATAGCTGTGAATAGCTCACAGCTCCCGGTCCCGATGCTGGCATACTGGACCTTCTCAGCGGGTATTCCCGCCTCCAGGAACATGGAGGAGGCGTAGGCATACATCTGGGATTGGGCCAGCACAAAAGGAACTCTGAGTCACTGGCTTCCTTTGACCTTTCATGGCTCCCAGCTACTTAAAATCCCTGTGTGTCCAGCCTATTGGGCAGGGCAGCAGCCTCACCGAGTCATTCCCACAGAGCTCTATGGCACTGCCCAGCACCACGAGGCTCATCACCTGCCTCCGCAGGGCTGGATCCTGGAACAACTCCCACGGGCTCCGTGTGCGATGGCCTTGGCAGGCGGCACGCTCCTCCTCCAGCTCTTCCAGTTCCTCCATCACATCCACAGCACCTCGCAGCCACTGCAGGGCTGAGATTGGGGAGCAGGGTGTTGAGCTTCCCCTCCCTTGGCCCCAATTTGGTCCCTATAGTGAATGCTCCACTCCAACCCACCCCAACGCATTCTCTCTCTCTCTCTCTCTTCCCCACACCTCCCCCCACCCACCCAGTCACTCAGCAGGTAAATCAAATACATACAAAACTCACATCATTTTTAAGAAAATTGTATTGGCAAACATTCTGCCAGAATGGCCAAAAAGAGATGGAAACCGTTTGAAATATAAAGATTTCTATGTCCCCAGTTATCTACGGGCAGGAAGAAGGCTGAGAAATTCGCACATTTGCACATTTCTCAGAAGGCTGAGAAAAGAGCACATTTTCCAATGCTCTCTTCAGGTGTCAAGGGAGATGATAGAAAAGGAAGAATATCTCAGAGGGCAGAAGCCAGAACCACATAGAACATAACCTGGAAGCCCTTCCCATGCGGCAGAGCCAGGGCTTGATCAAGGAACATTCCCTACCCCCAATCCAGGGGTACCTGGCAAAAATATGCTCCCAGGGGCACTTTAGAACTGCTATGATCAATGACGGCTCTGAGCTTCTCACCTGCTGGTTTTTGAAACCACGCTATTAATTCTGGCTACCTTGTCTCATTTTCACCACTGTATGGTAAGAATGGGAAAGGAAATAACTTGATTTTTCCAGACTCCGGGTCTCTGGGTCAGGAAAAGGTACATACAGACCTCATGGGTTCTTAAGATCCAAAGCTTCAAGCCTGATGTCACAACTGCATGAGTCTTTGGGGACCCTAGGAAGGGACTAAAAATATTTTGCACAGGGCAGAGGTATACATAACTATTGTGGCCATGAGGGTGAACAGAGAATACTGCCTTTGCAGGCCCTGGTCTTCACCCTGCCTAAACCTACCCCTGCTTGGAGAGGATGAGCTCTTAATTTTCTCATCCCTTGGCTTTGGAGTCAGCAATATGAGTCTGCTTGGCCAGTGGAATGTTAATGGGCATGTACAGGCTTAAGGTTTAGAAAGTGCATGTGCAACTAGACTTGCTTTCTTATGCCTCTGCTGTCACTATGTGAGAAAGAAAAACCTAATTAAACCCACCAGACCTTGGCTACTTTAAGACATGGGAGTTTACATTATTCACTACCCTAACAAAAAGAATAGGACTGCACTCCATTATCTAGGGAATGCCAGGGGCTCCTCTCTCTCAATGCAGAGGCACTGCAATAAATTCCTTCCCATATGGACATAGCCCCTAGTATATAAAGGTTGTTTCTTCAAAGATTCATAGCGAAGGACTTTCTGCTTTCTGCTTGGATGGCTCTGTAACAGCTGCAGACTGTTTAAAGTAACCAATCAGAGAGAAACAGATCCCTTTGTCCACTAGTCTGTAAATCCTATACAAGGGACAAGAAAAAATAACTCAGAGAGCATGCCTATTTTGGGACCAGAAATCCTGCTGTTGCTCTGCCAGCAATTAAAGCCCCTTCCTCTAATTAATGCTGTTTTTCAGGTGATTCTCTCTGATGGGCTTTGCTTCCTGCTACATCACCATGCTAAGAACATTCCTAGGCTAGCCTATTGGTACCATGAGTGTCTGCAGAGCTGAGATGCTCCAGCCCAGACCAGCCTAGACTGGCCATGACCCCTGATGCCATGAGCTGGCCCAGCTAAGATCAGCAGAATTGTGTAGCCAGTCCTGTAAATAGGTAAAAGATGTGGTAAATTTTTGTTGTCTTTAAGACAGAGATTTTGTGATTATTCCATGGGTGTCCTTACTACAACCACAATTAATGGATAAGATGATCATCACCCAGTTGGCACTGGACAGATGGGGCTTACACAGGTGTGTGTGTCTCCTTCCCCACCCTGGGTTTCCTGGATGGAAGGGGCTGGGTATGACCCACCCCACTACCCTACAATTTGGGATATCCCCTTGATAAAGAATTTTAAAGGGATGTGTAGATTGACGATCGGAGAAGGATGTAGCAACCTACTCTCTAAGCAATCTTGAACAACAGCCATTGAATACCCTATGAGGGTCACTATGAGTCGGACATGACTCGTCAGCACCTAACAACAATTACATAGATAGATCATCAAGTTGAGGCACAAGGAGAAGGACAGCTTTTCCCTAATAAATAAAATCCAAGAAGTGAGGTCCTCTATGCTCTGATGAGATGCATCCTTGGTTCAAGGGTGGTCTGGGAGCCCAAGGGCAGGTACTCACCTTCCAGGCAGGCCTCAGGGTCTCCACAGTCAATGAGGAGGTAGCGAGGGCTCTCGGGCAACAGGGGCAGGGAGGCCAGCTGGAGAATGCCGGGTATTAGGCAGCTGGCCAGCAGCAGGGGCCAGTCCTGGGGGCCACCCAGGATCTCCCTGGGGAGGCAGTGGACAGGACAGAATAGATGGTACCCACCTTCCCCATTAACCCCCTGCCTACTACCCCCACCCTTGCTAGCAGAGGATCACACTACTCTGTGCCGCTTCCTGTCCAGCTCTTGATGTGGACATCAAGATTCCTTCTACCTAGGTAAGAACGAAGGGAAGGCAGGGCCTGTGACCCATCTCATTACCAGCACCTCCTCTCCCTAGGAGTCTAGGCTCTGCTCTCACTTTGTTGTGGGATGACCAGGACATGTTGTTGTTGTTAGGTGCCGTCGAGTCAGATTCCGACTCATAGCGACCCTCATAGGGTTTTCAATGGCTGACTGTTTCGGGATTGCCTTGGGAGTGGATTGCCAGGTCCTTCTTCCTCTTTAAAAGCCCAATCTTGAGCCTGGCATAGTGGCACATGCCTATAATCCCAGTGACTCTGGAGACGGAGGTAGGAGGATCACAGGATCCAGGCCAGAGGTAGCCTGCACAACGTAGAGAGACCCTGACTCAAAATAAAAATAAAAAATAGGCTGGGGATGCAGCTCAGTGGAAGAGCACTTGCAAAGAATGTGCAAGGCCCTTGGTTCAACAAACCCAATACTCCAAAATGAAAGAAAGAAAAGAAGAAAGGAAGGAAGGAAGGAAGGAAGGAAGGAAGGAAGGCCGGCTGGCCAAGTCTCTACTGCCTCCTCTGATAAGACTTATCCTTTGCTCCCTGTCTTAGAGAAGATGGGACACAGATGTGGACAGGAGGTCAATGTCTTCATGCAAACAAACAATGTCTTAATCTACTTGGTTGCTAGGGGAGAAATTTGGGTGAAGAAAAGCTTTTACTGACCTCCCTGAGAATATGGGGGAAAGAGGCACTTACCTGAGTCCAACCACCTGTCCCATCATGATCCCCAGGCCTGTGAAGATGGCTGGGGTCATGGCCACAGTTCCCCGGAGCTCCTTGGGTGCACTCTCCCCCAGGTACATGGGCTGCACACTCAAGCTCACACCTGGATGTGTACACAGCACCATCAGTCAGGAGAGACCCCTGGGACTCCTGACCTGTCTTCCCCACTTCTCTCAGCACCACCCGGCCTGGAGCCCACCCAGCCCCAAGGGCCACTCTCAGCACACATGCTTGGATGGCTCCACCACACCTGCTGGGGACCCAACAGAACCCCAACTCCACCCCTCAGCACCTCTGGGAGAGAAGACTTCAGCAGATCAGCTCCCCCACCTCTGTCCATCACCCTACTCCCAAATATCCCTGGGATCTTTCTAGGTGGAAGGCCTCTGAAATGCTGTGAACATTGTATGTGAGATTACAAATGTTGTTTGTGTTGAGCCACTAAGTTTGGGGGTAATTTGATTCACAGGAATGGATGACTAGTAAAATCATCAGTGCCTGACAGTTTCAACAGTAGAGTATCAAGATGTGACTTATAGATTGAACCCCTAAAAGCCTAGGTGAATGCACTCAAAATTCTCCTCCCTTGCATGACAAGTCCCAGAAACTGAGGAGTCCACAACATGCTATTCTGACTCTATAGGGAAGGATAAGAGAACTCTCCCTATATCCTTTTACACATTGGCTGCCAGGAAGCTCATGCTTAGAGTATTTCTCACACATACAACTTAGTGTAAGTTTAGAGATGTCTTCCCTGATTCCTGCTCAACTTTTTCATTTTTCTTTATGTACTATAAACATCTAAAGTTATGAGTCTTTTAAGAAAAAACATATTTAACCATTTTGCAAAACAGGTGGGTGTGAATGATAGATAAATCAATGAATAAAGAGAGTAAAGGAAGGAAGACAAGAAAAGGAATGAGTGAATAAACAAATGAATGGGAATAGAGAGGCTGGATGAGATGCCCCACGCCCATACCTGCACTGATTCCCATGAGCAATCTTCCCACCATGATCATCTCAAAGGAGGCTGCTTTGCAGCTGAAGCCAAACAGGATTGCCGCAGCCACGACAAAGACATTATTCACCAAGAGGGATTTCTTCCTTAGAGGAAAAGGAGCACAGGAAAAGAGGCTCAGTTTCAGTCCAGAGGTGTCATCCCCAAATCCTCCTCTTTGCACATTCTACCAACCTGATCATACATACAGACTTGTGTGTGTGCACTCAAACAAACATGTGAACTGTTTCAAGAACAAACCATACGAATTAAAGTGACCACTAGCCATTGTACTAGGCTCACTGTGGTATGCCTTGGGGTGCATACTCCCACTCTCTTCCCCCAGTGTACCCCCAAATTAATCTCCTGCACAGCAGTTTGAAACTATGGAATTTAGACTTTTTAGCTTTTCCCCTTTAGTTTAAGCATTGGTCTCCCCAACTTCTTTGTAAAATGGAGGAACTAATACATCATTTCTCGGGTTCAATAAAACCCTAGGGAGGAAAAACTGGGAAGGGATACATGGAATGCCAAGTATAGTTCCCTCATTTTATATAGAGGCACTTCTCAGAAGGATGGCTGAATGTCCCAATGCCTTGGCCAATGGGACCAAGACTCCAAAGCAAGAAGGGACACTGGAAATGTCACCTGCTCTGTGGTGAAGCATCAGCTTTGAGCTCCTGATATTGAGCTCAGAAGTGCTGTTAAACTGATCACCCAGGAGAGCTTGCTGGGGATCACCAAGACCACTATAGTGGTAGGAAAACTGAAGACCAAGGAATCTAGTGTTCTGTCCAAAGTTAATAGCACATCAGCAACAGGGTGTGAGCCAAAGCTTAGGTATCCTATATTTACAGTATGGAAAATGACAGTAGATCATCAAGTAGATTACAAACTTAATCTGATGGTGATTCCATTTGTAACTAATAATTACAATTGTAATAGTATATGGTTTTCCCTGCTGGAATAAAAAATTCCACCAATAATAATTAATAATAATAATTATGTGCTTTGGTGAATGTAATTTGCTCTATTTCAATCCACAGACAATGCCAGAAACACTTAGCTGTCACTGGTAGGGATGGTAATACACCTTGCCCAGCCTGCCTTAAGGATACAGTAGCTCTCTTAACTATGGGCCACAACCCATTCCACAGGGACCTTTATGTTACACAGGGCATCCTCTTGACCCACTACTTAGTTCACACTAAAAGGACCTGGAGAAAAGGAAACAGCAAGTCCACTAGATGTCTTGGTAAGATACAAATATGACATAGAGTGGAAGATTTAAAATGAGGGAGGGTCCAGGTACTGTGGGGCATGCCTATACTCCCAGCAACTTAGGAGATGGACGAAGGAGTATCATGGCTTCAAGGTCAGAGGCAGCCTGCACAACTTAGTGACACCTTTTCTAAAAATAAAAAATAAAAAAGGAGCTAGGGGTGCAGTTCAGTGGTGGAGTGCTTGCCTAGCATACATAAGGCCCTGGGCTCAATATTCAATTATTGAAAAAAAAAAAATAGAGGGAGGAGGTTGGCACATCGATGATATTCCTGAGGTCCAGTAGACTAAGATATGTTAGTATATCTGCTCCAAAGAACATGACAGATGGCTGCAACTTAGTTCCTATCTTGTAAGAAGTAGGCACAGATCTCAGTGTCTTTCCATTTTGGGCACAGCATTGCTAAGGCGTGTGTGT
Organism: Pedetes capensis; assembly: GCA_007922755.1. Classification (NCBI taxonomy): domain Eukaryota; kingdom Metazoa; phylum Chordata; class Mammalia; order Rodentia; family Pedetidae; genus Pedetes; species Pedetes capensis. The sequence continues at coordinate 50,427 of VMDO01002248.1, forward strand.
GTGTGTGTGTGTGTGTGTGTGTGTGTGTGTGTGTTAGGTGCCACTGAGTCGAGTTCGACTCATAGCGACCCTCATAGGGTTTTCAATGGCTGACTGTTTCGGGATTGCCTTGGGAGTGGGTTGCCACATCCTTCTCCTATTTTGGGGTGCTGGGAATCAAACTCGGGACCTCAGCGATTGCAGAGCAGCACTCTACCAACTGAGCTAAATCCCAGTCCTGCTAGGGCTTAGATATGGTTTATTACTTAAGAGTTCATGCATTGGTAGCTTGGTCTCCAGAGCAACAAGGATAAGAGATTGTTATGGTTTGAATCTGAAATGTCACCCATAGGCTCATGTGTTCGAATGCTTGGACCCCACCTGGTGCTGCCGTTTTGGGAGGCTCTGGAGACTTTAGCAGGTAGGACCTGGCTGATGGAAGTCAGTCAGTGGAGGTGGACCTTTGAAGGTGATACTTTGGCCTCCAGTTCCTGCTTCCTGGTCTGCCATGATGTGAACTGCCACATGCTCCCACCACCTGCTCCACCATGCCTTTCCTGTCACTATGGGCAGAAACCTTCTGACCAAAAATAAATTCTTACTCTCTTAAGTTGTTTCTCTCAGGCATTATGGGTCACAGCAGTGCAAAAGTAACTAATACAGAGGTGGTAGAACCTCTAAGAAGTGGGGCCTAAAGGTACAATGAAATGCATGTGTGGCAATGTCATAATGAGACCCATTAAGTTGTACATTAAAAATTACTAAAAAAAAAAAAAAAAGTTAAAAAAAAAAAAAGAAGAAGAAAATGGGACCTAAAGCTGGTTGCAGTGGCACATGTCTCTAATCTCAGCACTTGGGAAGTGAAAGAAGAAGTATTGTGAGTTCAAGGCCAACCTGGGCTACACAGCAAGACCCTGTCTCAAACCTTCCCCTAGGGGGCTAGTGGGAGGCCATTGCTGGCCCTCCCCTCACTCTGGCTACCTGTCTTGCCATTTGATCTTTCCCTCTTGCATGTGCTCCCACCATTGAAGCCATCTTCCATGAGGTCCTCACCAGAGCCAAGCCAATACCAGTGCCATGTCCTTGAGCCTGCAGAACTGTGAGCTAAATTAACCTCTTTTCCTTATAAAGTACTCAGCCTCAGGTATTTTCTTATAACAGAAAAATGGACTAATATAAGCATATACCATCCTGGGTATTTTGCCTTGACACATTTTCCAGGTGACTTGAAAACCTGGAAGCTTTGAGTGGAGCTAAACAAAAGGAATATTTACTAGTGAGTCCAAGCTAAGTTCAAAGAACTCTGCCGCTTGACTTTATGGTTCTCAAAGCATCTGTGGCAGTTAGACATCCTAAAAGGAGAATCCCAAAGCATGATCTAGAGTTTTGGAGTAAAGCCACCCTACTTCAGTGAATTACTATCTTCTTATTGTGAAATAGCTCCTGGCTTTGCCACTAGGCCATGCTGCAGAATAAATACCAGGCTGTGCAACACCAAGTGGCCACATACCTATCACAGATTGATACTCTGTGACACTCCTCCGCTAAGGTTAAGTGTGCGCGGCTGTACTCCATCACCGAATAAAAGTAGGATACAACAAACTTGCCCCACATTGGCCCTTACATTTCCCATGAGCAGGTTACTTACATCACTATGACACTAAGAGACACTGAAAGAGTGGAACCCTTCCTATAGATAGAATTTTGAACACTGAATTTTGTCCCTATTTCAAAAGGTTTGGTTAGACAGTCAAAGCCTTAGACAAAGCAGGATTTAAAGACTGGTTTCAATTGTTGTATCCCCTCCAAAATTATGTTGAAACTTAATCCCCAATGTGAGAGTATTATAAAGTGGGGCCTTGGCTGGGTGCGGTGGTGGATGCCTGTAAATCCAGCAACTTGAGAGGCAGAGGCAGAAGGATTGAGGTTCAAGGCCAGAGGCAACCTTCATAATTTAGCAAGACCGTCTCTAGATGAAAAATAAAAAAAGGGCTGAGGCTGCAGCTCAGTGGTAGTGAGTGTGCAAAAAGTATGTGTCAGGCTCTGGGTTCAGTACTACATGCATAAATAAATAAATAAATAAATAAAGTAGAGCCTTGAGGAAGGGAGGAGGCCATGAGGGTTCTGCCTTCATTAGTAGGATTAGTGCCTGATGAAAGGGCTAAAGTGAACTTGCCAGACACTTTTTGCTCTATGTGTAGGGAAGAGGGATTAAACCTAGGGCCACATTCAGGCTGGTGACGTGCTCTATCACTATACTCCCAGCTCCTTTTTCCCTTTTGCTGTCTTAATATCCACAGCACCAAGACAGTGCTCATCCTTTTTGCCATGTGAGGACACAGCTCCAAGGTGCCATCTTGAAAACAGAAAGAGCAGGCCTCATCAATGCATTGATCCTGGACTTCTCAGCCTCCAGAACTGTGAGAAAATAAATTTCTGTCCTGTATAAATTACCTAGTCTCAGGTATTTTGTTATAGTGGCAGGAACAGATTATGATGTCTAGTAATTCAGTTCTGGGAATTGAGACATGGCACCTTTTTTCAGAGATTCTTTTTTCCTTCTGATACAAAATATCAGCCAGGAAGAAATCCCCTTCTGTTGCATGTGATTGTAGCTGAGTTAGGCTATGCTATATCCTGCAAGAACAAAGCTGTGTTAGTTTTTTGTTGCTGGGATAAAACACCTGAGAAAAACAACTTGAAGTAAGACTTATTTTGGCTCACAGTTTCAGAGGTTTCAGTCCATGGTGAGCTGGTTCCATTGCTTTTGGGGCCAAGGTGAAGCAGAATGTCATGGTGGATGAAAGTTCCTCAGGAAGTTGCCAGGAAACAGAGAGACAAAGAGAGCAGAAGGGGCTCATTAATGGACTAATCCACTAGTGAGGTTAGCTCCCTCATGGTGCAATCACCCATTAGTAGTGCTACCAGCTGGGGACCAAGCCTTCAATCCATGAGCCTGTGGAGGGGACCTTCATATCTGAGCAGAGCTGGAGCACTGATGTAGCCCTGAAGTCACCCACCTACAGACTTCCTATTGTGTGAGATGAAGGATTTCCTGTTTTAGCCAGTTGAATCCTCAGTTTCTGTTCATTACTGTTGAAGACACCTAACAGATACACCTTTTAAAAATAGACAATGATACCTATGCAATTTTGTATCCACAGAAGCTATGTCAGTGAAGGAAGAAGGGCTGGTACCAATAGAACACATTATTGTGCCATGAGTCCATCATCCAGAACCATATGGCCACAAAGTATAATAACCCCTTAAAGACCTCAATCAGAACCAACAAGCCTACTCAAGAAGGAAGATTAGCTGGGCGCAGTGGCCCATGTCTATAATCCCAGCGTCTTGGGAGGCAGAGTCAGGAGGATCACAAATTGGAGACCAGAAGCAGTCTGTGTAACTTAGTGAGACCCTGTCTCAAAAAAGTAAAAAAAAAAAGAAAAGGGCTGGGGGTGTAGCTCAGTGGCCCAGCACTTGCAACACATGCAAGCTAGAGGCCCCCAATACCGCAAGAAAGAAGGAAGATTAGGCTCACCATGATGGGCAAAGTGCCTCAATCAGCTGGGCATAGTGATGCATACCTATAATCCCAGCCCTCAGGAGGCTGAGGCAGGAGGATCATGAATTTCAGTACAGCTTGGGATACATAGCAAGTTCCAGGCCAGCGTGAACTACACAGCAAGATCTTATCTTAAACAAACAAACAAACAAATGCCTCAACCACTTGAAGTGCTGGACCAAGATAAGCATGATTGGAGGACTTTCTGAATAGGACCCCAATAGCGCAGGAAATAATAGCAAGATTTGACAAATGGGATTACATTAAATTAAAAAGCTTTTGGATAGCATAGCACACAGTTATCAGAGTAAAGAGACATCCTAAAGAATGAGAGAAAATCTTTGCCAGCTATACATCAGACAGGGAATTAATATCTAGAATACATAAAGAGTTCAAAAGTTAAACACCAGAAAAGCAAAGTATCCAATCAAAAAATGGGCAAGTAAACTGAACAGAGACTTCTCGATATGGACTCATCCTAGGTGTCTACCAACCGACGAGTAGATAAGGAAATAGCGGTATATATAAACCATGGAGTTTTATTCAGCCATAAAGAAGGACAAAATTGTGACATTTTCTGGAAAAATGAATGAAACTAGAGATCATCATTTTAAGGGAAGTAAGCCAAACTGGGTTTTAGCTCAGTTGGTACAGTGCTGCTCTGTGCTCTCTGAGACCCTGGGTTCAAGCTCCAGCACCATCTAAATGAGAGAAAAACATGATAATCCACTCCTGAAGCAATCTGGAAACAATCAGCCACTGAAAACCTTATGACGGTTGCTATGAATCAGACCCGTCTCAACAGCACCTAATAACAACAATAAGCCAGACCCAGAAAGATAAACATATATTTTCTCTCGTATGTGGATGTTAGACTTTAATATATATTCAATTTTTTTTTTTTTTTTTTTTTTGGTGGTACTGAGGGTTGGACTCAGGGCCTCACGCCTGCATGCTCTGCAAGTGCTGGACCACTGAGCTGTGCTCCCAGCCCATTTTTTATTTTTTGAGACAGGGTCTCGCTAAGTTACACAGACTGCCTCTGGTCTCGAACTTGCAATCATCCTGCCTCCGCCTCCCGAGCTGCTGGGATTACAGGCGTGCACCACCACGCCCGGCAATATATATTCAATATTAAAACATACAGTCATGAAAATAAAAGGGACCTATGTAGGGAAATATAACAGACTAAAGAAAAGGTTGAGGGGCCAAGAAGAAAGGGTAATGGGGGAAAGGAAAGGAAGTATCACATATTTTGCTCTTAAGGCAAAATCAGGATGTATAGATATAGATATAAACACAAGACTTTCAAGAAGAAGGGGACTATTGGTGGGAGAGAAGAGGTAAGAGAGGGTGTCATGAGAGGGTAATGAAGGAGGTGAAAATGAGCGATGTACAAAGAAATACATGTATGGAAATGTCATAAGGAGGCCCATTAAGTTGTATACTTAAAAAGAACTAATTAAAATAAGATTACTGGGGGAAAGAAAATAAAAGCTAGAAAAAAGGGAAAACTGGAGGACAGAAGTCACATAAAAGCAATAGCCTTGGGACTAGCTGCAAAAACAAGGATGGAATCTCTATGTGTATTTCCAGGCTTTCTGCATCATATGCTTTAAAATAAATTCAACTACTACTCTCTTTTTCTATAATTAGTTTACTCTTCCCTCTTTCCTCCTCCAATAGGAAAATATCTTCATAGTACAGTAGTCCCCACTTATCTGCAGTATTGTTTTCCATAGTTCTGATCAGTTGTGATATAAAAATATTAAATGGAAGATTTCAGAAATAAAAAATTCATAAGTTGTTATTTATTTATGTTTGCAGTACTGGCAGGTGGGTTAAACCACGGGCCTTATTCAGGCTAGGCAAGCACTCCACCACTGAGCCACACCCACAGCCTATTTTTGTTGTTATTTGTTTGATTGTTTTGCAGTACTGGGGGCTTTAACCCAGGATCTCATGCATCCTTTATAGTTGCTCTACCACTGAGCCATAACCCCAGCCCACTTTTTACTTTTTATTGTGAGACAGGGTTTCGCTAAATCACACAGTCTGCCTCTGGCCTAAATCCGCGATCCTCCTGCCTCTACCTCCTGAGTCACTGGGATTACAGGTGTGCACTACTGCGCCAGGCCCACAGCCCATTTTTCATTTTTTATTTTGTGGCAAGTTCTACTAAATTGCACAGGCTGCCTCTGCCCTTGAACCCTTGAATATCCTGCTTTAGCCTCCTGAGTCACAGAGGTTAGAGGCTGCACCACTGTCCTGGCTAACAATTCATAAGTTTTAAATAATTATTAGTATGTATTTTTATGATTGTTCAACTTATTATTGTTGTTGTGTCAGTTAACCTTATCATAGGTATTTATGTACAGGAAAAAACAGTGTATATAGGTTTTGATATTACCTGTGGTTTCAGGCATCCACTGGGGGAACATATCCCTCACAGGTGAAGGAGACTATTATAGTTAAATGAACCATTAAGTGCAGAATATCAGAGAGCCTCACTGTAAGGCTGACAGAAGAATGGTAATCATTTGGAACTCCTGGGCTCTGAAAGAACATCCCTGGTGTATATGGGATGGTGGAGTAACATCATGGTGGAGACACTTACATTGGTGAATATATGAAGAAAGGGACATATTCCAGTAGCTAGCAAAGGGGTGGACTGTAGTAAGCATTTTTTTTTCCTGCCTGTAATTGGCTCCCTCCAAGTCCTTCACAGATATAGTCATGTGACCAAAGATGGACTAATAACAACCATCTTCTCGAATTCTGGATCTTGAATGAAGGTCTTGGAGATAGAATATAGCTAGAGCTGAGTGTACAAAAGCATCTTCCCAAGAGGGAAAGTCCAAAACTCTGCCAAAGTGATGTAATAGTTACATAATAGAAAAATCCAATGCTGTATTACTCTGTACTCCACCAACATTTACTAATAAAGGGAGAAAAAAAAAAAAGAAAGTCCAAAGCTCTAGCTATTGAGAACTCAGCATTACCTTGGTCCCTGCACTTCTCAGGGCCTGGCTTTAAGCACTTCCATTCTGTGAGCTGTCTCAGTATCCTTCCAGTGATTACAATTTTTGCTTAGAGGGTCAATTTCTATTTGCAACCCAAGAACTGCATCAGATACTAAGAGAGAGAAAACATCTACTTAAGGTCAAATAGCACTTGTTAGCAGACAAGGAACTAAAAGCCAGGAGCTCTCCCTCCCTCACTGCACAGAACTCTTTCATCTGACAAATCTCCTTGAAAACCTAACTCTCAAGGTGAATCTACAGGCAGAATAAGGGTCTGGCTTAGGGGCCAACCTGGGCCTGGTGCCTGCTGGGCATCTTCCGTCTACATTCCTTAGACTGCACACTGCGTGCCCCTCGTTAAAGGGCATTCCGGGGGGGTCCACAGAAAGCACGTACCTTCCCAATGTGGTGGCCATGGGTCCTGCGAGCAGTGCTCCAAGGAGGCCGCCCAGGGAGAATAGAGACACGATGAAGGACCACAGAAGCAGAATCACGTGGTCGGGCAATGGCCTGCCAGTACGTGCCCACCATGTTTCATTGGTGAATTCCTGAATGTGCTGCGGACAGAGATGCCAGTTAGCCTCCTGGAAACAGGAGTGTGTGGGGGTGTGCAGAACAAAACAGGCCTTCTCCCCACAGGACTCTGTACCTCTGCACAGTGAGCACAAGTCACCTGAGCAATTCTGCTCCCTATGGGGCAAGAGCAAGCTCACCTGAGCACCTCCTAGGTGTGGCTTCTTTCACTTGTTGTTGTTGTTGTTGTTGTTGTTAGGTGCCGTTGAGTCGGTATCCAACTCATAGCGACCCTCATAGGGTTTTCAATGGCTGATTGTTTCGGGATTGCCTTGGGAGTGGATTGCCAGGCCCTTCTCCCATTTTTGCGGTACTGGGAATTGAACTCGGGACCTTAGAGACTGCAGTGCAGCGCTCTACCCACTGAGCTAAATCCCAGCCCCCTTCTTTCACTAGGAGTTCTAATTATACTCCATCCTCCAAGCCCACTTCCCATCCTGCTTTTGCCCCAGGAACCCCTGGTACAGCAGGAGATGCAGGTAGGGGCTCCCTCTGGTTCCCTCCCTGTGAGGTCATCTCAGGGTGGCTATAGCCCTTGACCAACTGTCACTGTTCCTCTCATGGGGGCCTCAGCCATATGGCTCATTCCTTCTGGTTGCAGAAGTTGCTCCTTCTGCTTCTCCCTTTGGGGACAGTGCTCCTATGTCTACATCACTGCCCTCTGCCTGTGTGTGTTCTGTGCCCCACTCCACTCTTTGTGAATCACCCTTTGTGGTGTCCAGATCGACGTAACTTGAGTTCCCCTGGGCCTCTGTCTGTGGCAAGCCCTTGGAATTACAGTCACCCCTTTGTATCTACAAGGTCAGCATCTATGGATTCAACCAACTGTGGATGGGAAATACTCTGGACAAATCTGGACAAGAAGAGATTTTTTTCTTCTCATTATTCTCTAAACAACAGTATAATGACTATTTGCATAGCATTTATGTTGGGTGGGGTGTGTGTGTGTGTGTGTGTGTGTGTGTGTGTGTGTGTGTTAGGTGCTATCAAGTCAGGTCTGACTCATAGAGATCCTCATAGGGTTTTCAATGGCTAAAAGTGGATTGCCAGATCCTTCTCCCATTTTTGCAGTGCTGGGGATCAAATCCAGGGCCTCAGAGCCCACAGAGTGGCACTCTACCAACTAAGCTAAACCCCAACCCTTAAATTGGATTAGGTATTATAAGTAATCTAGAGATGACTTAAAGTACATAGGCGATGTGGGCAGATTCTATGCAAATACTCTACCATTTTCTAAAAGAGATTTGAGCATGCATGGATTTGGGAAGCCACACAGGGTCCTGGATCTGATCCTCTGTGGACCCTGAGGGATGACTATGGTCCATCAGATGCACTTACTTTGCTAAGACCTCTGGGAATTAGGCACGGAGGTGAAGTGACTCACCGTGGCCTCATGCCCAAGTCAGGTTGCACCCAGGTAGGCCAGCCTCTGCAGAGACCCACCCCAGGGCTTCCACTTTGGGGTGGTGAATGAAGCCACAAGGTTAGGAAAGACTGCATGGGGAAGTACTGGGCAGATTTTCCTTAGAAACGAATACCTACCTTGGGCCTCCCAATAGGACATGAAGGGCCACAGTGGGCTTGGGGGTTGGCCTGCCTCACCCTTGCCTTGGCCAGCTCAGGGTAATGGCTGCCAGCCTAGTGCCTACCATATCTGTCTGAGGGGAAGAACTGTCCATAGGAACTGGGGTCAGAGCCAGCCTCCTCTGACCTTGGCTGGAACCCCTCAAGAGTGGTCACTGACAAAGCTTCTTTCCTTGACCAAACTTGACTGAGGCTCTTCTAAGCTCTTTTTCAACTAGGCCTCAAATTTTGGATTTCTGTGTTCACCTCTACATTGTCAATAGGAAACAATAGGAATGTAACAATAGCACAATAGGAACAACAGGAAAATAACTGATTAGTTAACAGGAGGGTATTTCAGGTTACCTCTTTTAAAGCAGACAGATCTTCCTTATGCCAGTTAAAACTGGCCTGTTGCTGGGCACAGTGGTACATGCCTGTAATCCCAGCGATTTGGCAGGAAGAGGCAGGAGGATTACAAGTTTGAGGCCAGAGGCAGCCTGCAAAATTTAGCAAGACCCCGTCTCAAGATAAAAGAGTGAAAAATGGGCTAGGGGTGCAGTTCAGTAGTACAGCACTTGCAAAGGGTGTGTGAGCACCTGGGTTCAACCCTCTAGGACAGAAAAAACAAAAACAAACAACAATAAAAAAAAAAAAAACCTGGCTTGTTTAGGAAATTTGGCTGTTATCTCTCTGACTCTGATTTTAAAAAGTCAAATAAACAGCTTGGTTTCTGTTTAATGAAGTGGAACCTGAGTGTGAGTGACCCCATTTTGATTTTTAGCCTGGTATATTGGGTCCCAGTACAGAAGCTTATCCAAAATAAGCCGGGCGCGGTGGCGCATGCCTGTAATCCCAGTGGCTCGGAAGGCAGAGGCAGGAGGATCGCAAGTTCGAGACCAGAGGCAGTCTGCATAACTTAGTGAGACCCTGTCTCAAAAACTAAAAAAATGGGCCAGTGGCGCAGCTCAGTGGTCCAGCACTTGCAGAGCATGCAGGTGCGAGGTCCTGGGTTCAACCCCCAGTACCACAAAAAAAAAAAAAAAAGAAGAAACTTATCCAAAACAATAGTCTTGTACAATATTTATTTAAGACCTGCTAAGATGGTTTAAGCCTGCAGATGTACCACTGTGGCATCTGATCCCATCAGATCCTGGTTAGTACTTGGATGGGATACCACCTGGGAACAGGTGCTGTAAGCTTGGGAGAAGGACCGTTAACCCACTACCCCCCAAAAAATCAGCCATTGAAAACCCTAACCCTATGAATATCAGAAAAGCAGTAATAATACTGTTTTGCCTGTTGTATGTATGGTTGCTATGACTCAGACACCGACTTGACGGTACCTAACAACAACAATAACTAGAGGTAGCTAGACTTTGGTGGGTGAGAGGTCACCAAGGTCCACGCTTGACTCCCCATCACTACGGAGAAGGCAGAACCTTCTGCTAAAATCGGGGACTCAGGAGGACACAGGCTTGGGGGAGGCTGCAGAACTTTGTTTAAACTTCTAGGGGACATCCCAAAGGAGAGGGACACACAGGAGAAAGTCCTAACTGGAAGCTGAGCTGAAGCCCTGCAGTGGGTCGCTGTCACCCTCACCCAGTACCCACCCAGGCAGTGACAGTGGGCATAGAGGGTACAGACCAAGGTTGGGGCATTGATGATGGAGAGGTTGTACCCAAACTGAAACGTTCCACCGATGCCAGCTGCACAGATGGTCAGGAGCAGGACCCTGCCCTGGATCTGAGGAAACAGGGGAGGACACAGAGTGACCAACAACAACCTCCACCTCCCTCCCTGGGCCAGACCTACCAATCGCAGCATTCCAATTTATTCAAACCAGGCAACAACGTCTCCATTTTGCAAATGACAAAACCGAGGCACACAGGTGAGGAGGTACCTCAGCCAGAGAGGGCTGGCAGGTTGCAGAAAACCAAATTATTCTGCTCTTAAGCCATCTTCTTCCACAAGCATTTTTCGGAGATGGGGAGCAGATCCTAGCCCTCCTTGCTGGGCTGTCCCTGGGCACTTTGCTAAGGTTCTTGAGGACAATGTCCTGAGCTGGGGACTCAGTGATGTTAAGTCTGATGATGGCCTAGAGGAGTCCCTGAGCCAGGACTCATTCTCCCACAGACTAGCTGGGCTCCAGGGGTCTGGGCTGAGTCTCCTCTTACTTCCCACCAGCCTGTTCTATAGTGAGGCAAAGAGAACCAGCCACATGGTCCCACTTGTGTGGGAACTTGAGGGGGCATATGGAGCAGTCCGAGTGTGACCACAGAGGGTGGAAGAACCTGGGTCCCAATGCCAGCTCTGCCCCTGACTCCTCCCTCATACTCTCCAAGTCACTTCCTCCCCTGTACTTGGAGATCATAATGTCTACCTTCAGGCAGGGTCCATATGTGCCAGTCACAGTACACACATGTAAGACAATAGGGCAGCTTTTCATGCTAGTGTAATCCCTCAGATGGGGAGAGTGCCCAAGGCGCTAAGCCAAGAGGGCTCAGGGACTTCATGTCCTATCTCATTTACTTGATATCTTTTTACAAATTTATTTATTTATTGTGGTACTGGGGGTTGAACACAGGGCCTTGTGCCTGCATGCTTTGCAAGTGCTGGACCACTGAGCTGCACCCCCAGCCCAATTTTTTGACTTTTTGGGACAGGATCTCGCTAAATTATGCAGACTGCCTCTGGTCTCAAACTTGCGATCCTCCTGCCTCCACCTCCTGAGCCGCTGGGATTACAGGCGTGCGCCACTGCACCCGGCTATCTATCTATCTATCTATCTATCTATCTATCTATCTATTTATTTATTTTTGCAGTACTGAGGGTTGAACTCAGCCTCAGGCATGCTTTTGCAAGTGCTCTACCACTGAGCTGCACCCCTAGCCCATTTCTTTTTATGTTGAGACAGGGTCTTATTAAGTTACACAAGTTTCCTCTGGCCGGGAACTTGTGATCCTCCTGCCTCTGCTTCCTGAGTGGCTGGGATTACAGGAGTGTGCCACCATGCCAGGCTTCCTTTTATGATTTTCAGATGCAAAGTGGCATGCTCAGGGCTGGGGGTATAGCTCAGTGGCGCACTTGCCAAGCATGCACGAAGCCATGAGCACCACAGGCAGAGAGAAAGAAATGCCCGTGAAGATTTTTGAAAATTCTCCACTCTCCCCAAAGCACAACAATGAACTGCTTCCCTCAGAAAGGTTTCTAGGCATTTGCAAAAACAGTTGGCCTCAAAAAAATCAAATCATTGATCTTTCTCCCCCAAAATCAAACTGCCTTTCTTGTCCTGACAAATTGCCCTACAGCTTTTAAAGTCCTATAAGTCAAATTTTTTATTATTATTATTATTATTATTATTATTATTATTATTATTATTTGAATGCTTAAATACAAGTTTTATTATAGGAGCATGCTTGGCTAAAGGCTTTACGAGGAATTTCCAGAGCCAACGGTATATTTATTCATTTATCTGTTAAATCCTGATTGCTTGTCCCAGCCAGGAAGGGTGCTGGGGTTGGAGTGCAGGAAGACAGAGTCAGGGAAAAGACAAAAGTGCATTCTCCATTGGGTGGGACACTGAGCTGAGGGCAGGAGAAGGAGCATAGAAAGAGGCTCTTGAGGACAGGATCCTGCTGAAGACCTTCCTTGCTTCAGATCTGGAGACAGGTTGGTGACAGGGGCCCTGGATGCCCATAATTCCCTTACGGCTTAAGCAACCTCCTCCTAAGCTGGAAGTCATAGGAGAAAGCCAGGTGGGAATCTGGTCCCACTTGGGCCATGCTACAGCTCCAATGGCTCTGCATGAAGGTGAGAGTTCCCCTAAGATAGCAGATCTGCAGGAAGCAGCAAGACAAAGTGCTTGGTGACAACTGGGCCCACATGGCAGGGTATGCCGACAGGTCTCCAAGGCTGCAGGAAATTACTTAATTCAATGAGACTGTGCATGTAGATTGCCTAGGACCATGCTTGATCAAGATGAATATTGAAGAGCCAGGTGTGGTGGCGCACACCTGTAATCCTATCACTTGGAAGACTGAGGCAGGAGGATTGTGAGTTTGAGGCCAGCCTGGGGTACACAGTGAGACCCTGTCTCATGAAAGTAGAAGAGGTACTATGTAGGGGGAAAAGGAAGTAAACAGAGGGGGGAAGAGGCAACAAGAAAGGGTGATGGAGAGAAAGGAAGAGCATTATCACGTTTTGCTCTCAAAGGCAAAATCTGGAAAGATATATAGAGAGAGTATGAAACATAAACATACACACGCACGCACACACATGCACACACACACACACACACACACACACACACACACACAGAGACAAGACACGCAAGCAGAGGGCAACCATTGGTGGGAAGGAAGTGGATCAGATGGAGGGAGGGTGGTCATGAAAGGGTAATGGGGGAGGTAAATATGAGCAATATACAATGAGATGCATGTATGGAAATGCCATAATGAAACCCATTAAATTGTACACTAACTAAAAAGTTACTAATTTTAAAAAAGTATTCAAGCTGGGTATGGTGGTATAGCCTGTTTTCCAACATTTGGGAACCTAAGACTGGAGGATCTTGAATTCGGGACCAAAGAGATTCTATCCCAAAAATTAAAACATAAAAATGTCCTCAGGGGAGTGCAGCTCAGGTGTAGAGCACTTGCCTAGCATGCTTGAAGCCCTGAGTTCAAATCCCCAGTACTGCAAAACAAAAACACAAAAAATTCAAACACTGAAGCAAGGCCCTAAGAGAACCTGATGAAGAAAGCCTCCCCTCCTGGATCTAGCAAATACTTGCTCAGGAGCTGACTGTCTTCCTGAGCTCCTAGCTCATGCCTGCTTAAGTTGCTATCAAGGTTGTTTGTGTGAGCCATTACGGTTTCATGCAGGAGACCTTGCAAGCACTGTATTCTTAAGCCACACCTGCGCCTTAACTAGACAGAACTGCAGAATGACCAGTTCTTTATTCATGTCCTCTATCCTTTTTCCCCCATGTAGGTTTCTAGGTGACTTACCGCCCCTTTTCTGCTTCTGTAATCACGCTTTGCTTTTTCTTTTTTTCTTGTGTGGGTCCCAGACTTGTTTTGCTCTTGTAAGCCTGCCCATCACAAGAAACCTACAAAAGATCTGTGCTTTCTCTGCTTGGGGCTCAGTCTTTGGAAAGGATTCCACTGGGCCACACACTGGTGGAAATAAAACTCTCCTGAACCTGCCTCCAGGTCTCTCCAGCCTCATTTATCCTGCAACAACACTACCTATGATGGTGACTATTAGCTCAGTGAACAAATATTTTTTGCTCCCTACTCTGTACCTAGGGCTGGGGCTTAGCTCAGTTGGTAAAGTGTTGCTCTGTGCTGAAGCCTTGGGTTTTATCCCCAGCACCGAAAAAAACAGCAGAAGGATGTGGCAATCCACTTCCGAAGCAATCTAGAAACAATCAGCCATTGAAAACCCTATGAGGGAGCCGGGCAGTGGCGCACACCTGTAATCCCAAGGGCTCAGGAGAAGGAGACAGGAGGATGGCAAGTTCGAGACCAGAGGCAGTCTGCATACCTTGACGAGACCCTGTCTCAAAAAGTAAAAAAATGGGCTGGAGGTGCAGCTCAGTGGTCCAGCACTTGCAAAGCATGCAAGCAAGAGGCCCTGGGTTCAATCCGCAGTATTGAAAAAAAAAAAAAAAAAAAAACACCAAACAAACAACAACAACAAACAAACAAAAAAACCCAACTAACCAACCAGCCAAACAAACAAAACACTATGAGGGTCACGCTATGAATCAGACCCCACTCCCCAGCACCTAACAACACACTGGTTCTATGTCCTGGGGACGTCACAGTGAACAATAGACAAAACTGGGGACCCTAGGGAGCATTCCTTCTAGCAAAAGGATGATAGGCAATCTCAAAATGAGCAAGCAAAACATATATCAGCTGGTGTTACAGAGATATAAAGCAGGAAAGAGGGATACGGAGAGTTTGGACATGCTGGTTCCATTTTAAACAATGTGATCAGGAAACACATCCTGGAAAGGTGACATATTCACAAAGACTTGAAGGAGGGAAGGAAACGTGCCATGTATCTTTTCTGAAGGAAATCTATGGTGGGAGCCCAATGATGTGGTTGGTCATGCGGTTGTTCCCCTTTGGCTGTCCCCATTCTCTAGATAAGGACACCAGGTCAGAGCTGAGGAGCATGTTCAAGTAGCAAGCAGGATGAAATGCAGTGACAAGAGGGGGTGAGCAGCTAGCACTGCCGTGCTCCCAGGGCTATTGCCTCCCGGAGGACAGGAAGACCACGTGGCCATCTCAGGGTGATGTCCCCTTGGCCTGGGGTATGCCTGGCCTAGCAACCTTGTACCCGTCCGCAGGCCATCCGTGGACGTGAACATCTGCTTCTGGTCCTCTAAGCCCAGCCCCTAACTCCACTGAACATACAAACAAAAGTTAGTTTTGTAGACTGGACGCCTTCGTTAGTTAAGCCTCTGAGGGTGGCTGCACATGAGCAGTTCCCCCAACTCCTCAGTCCCTCGTCACAAACTCCTGGGCCGGGTTGGTTTTGGAACTCAGAGCTTTCCAAATAGCAGGAGGATATCTAACATTCGGGACAACAGGGCTTTGCCAGCTCTTGCTGGGTCTCACCAGACACCACCCGCCCTGGGCGCAGCAAGAGAGGCACGGGCGAGCTGAGGGGCTGCAGCTCAGAACCAACTGTGAGGGTGCGGCGCACGCGCAGTGGGCGTTTGCGAGGCTGAAACAAGTACTGGCAGAAGCGGAAGAGCAAGTGTAGTGGGTATCTAGGGAGGTTTGCCAAGCGGACTGCTAGCATAACGTTTACCCAGGCCCCGGGCGTTGAGACTCAAGTGCAAGTTGCGTACGGAGAGGCTACACCGCAGGAGGACGGGGCTGAGGCGCATGCGCAGGTGCACGGCTCTTGCTAGGCACAGCGGGGCTCGGGAGTAGGTTAAGTGGGTGTCACGCCGTAAGGGTTGCTGGGGTTCTTCCCCCATCCCACCCTTTCCGCAGCGCTGATGCTGAAAACCACTCACTACTTATTCGGCCGAGCCCAGAGCACATTCCCGCAGACTGGGACGGAGCTCTGGTCGGAGGTCGTCCAGGCCATCCCCTGTCCCACCGACCCTTGCAAGTCCCAGCACGCGACAGATCGCTGCGCTCCCGAGTCCTAACCAGAAATTCCGGCCCTAACCCCTCATCCTTTCCCGCTGTCGACCCCGGACTGAGGCCCGGTGGCCCTGCCTCGCTCCTCCCTCCCCTTCCTTTGGGCCTCCTTTCACCCCGCCTGGCACCCTGGATCCCACCTGCCCCCCAACCCGCCCACGTCCAGGTGTCCCCATCCTTTCCCCAGAGGAAGGGCAGAATTAGGAGGGACCAAAAGGCACACCCACCAATCTCTGGAGCGCTCTCATCTGCTGGCTCTGGGCAGAACTGGTGACTTGACAGAACCGGTCTGGAGTTGCTGCCCCGGAAGGGAATGCCTTAGAAAGCAGCTCAGCCTATATATGTTCGAGGCGCTCTGGAAGACCCCGGGGTTAATCTTTTACTCCTCAGGGTTTCTCGGGCCCTGTTTGGAATCAAGGAGTAGGACAAAGGCCTACTGAAGCCAGACTTGCCAAAGATGCTATTCGTGGACGCAGAAACAGAGCTGAAAGTGATCTTCTGAAGTCATGTGAGCAAAGACCAATAGGGCAGACACCAGAACAGGCGCTGGCAGTATCTCTATTGCTCATGCTTTGTTTCTGTTTGATTTTTAACTGCTCTTAACTTTAAATCATTTCTAAAAATCCAATGCTTTTTCTTGGTGCTGGAGATAGAATCCAGGGCTTTGAATGGTAGGCAAGTGCTCTACCACTGACCCACACTCTCTCCCCCTAAAACACACCACAAATAGAATACTAGAAGTTGTCATGAATGACGATTTTATCACAAGCTTTTCCTGTATCTCTTGAGATGGATATACAGGCATTTTACTTTAATATGTTTATGAGATCAGTTCAGTAGACTTTCTAATGGGTGACTATCCTTGAGTTCTTGGGGCATACACAACGTCTTCATACTATTGTTGCTATTAATATATTGTTGGTTTCAACCGCTTATAGTTTATTTGGGGCTGGGGTTTAGCTCAGTTGGTAGAGTGCTGCTCCACACTCTCTTGAGGATTCGGGTTCCATCCCTAGCACCACAAAAAACGGGAAAAAGATGTGGCAATCCACTCCTGAAGCAATCGCAAAACAATCAGTCATTGAAAACCCTGTGAGGGTCGCTGTGAGTCAGACCTCACTTGATGCAACTTGATGACACCTAACAACAACAACAACATAGTTTATTTAGATAGATTTTTTTTCTCAAAACATATATTGCCTTTTCCCCCTTAAAAAATAAGTGGGGCCGAGCGTGCTGGCACAGTTTGTAATCCCAGCGGCTTGGGAGGTGGAGGCAGGAGGATAGCAAGTTCCAGACCAGAGGCAGTCTGCGTAGTTTAGCGAGACCCTGTCTCAAAAAATAAAAAAAAAGGGGGGCTGGGGACTCAGTGGTCCAGCACTTGCAAAGTATGCAGGTGTGAGGCCCTGGGTTCAACCCCTAGTAACACAAAAAAAGAAAAAAAAGAAAAGAAAAAAGAAAAAAAGAAAAAGAAAAATTAAAGAAAAGAAAAGAAAAAAGAAAAATAAATAAGTGGGGAATGATGGGCTAATAAATAGTGCTTGAACTATCAATACGGGTGAAAATAAACTAGATCTTTATCTCATACCATGCACAGAAATCATTCCAGGTGCCCATAAACTTAATATGGGAGGGAAACTTTAACATTTAAGAAGAAAAGGGACTATTTTCGTAATAAGGATAAACCATATAGGTTTCTGATGGGGACTTAATCTTGTTAAGGTAAAACTGTCAAAAGACACCATAAAAAGGTGAAACTGTTATTGCATAGTTGTGATCCTCATTGAGTGACACACGGTAGCAAAGGTAAAGTTTATTATTGTTGTTGTTTGGTGCCTTGAGTGACACATGGTAGCAAAGGTAAAGTTTATTATTGTTGTTTGGTGCCTTCAAGTCATGTCTGACTCATAGCGACCCTCATAGGGTTTTCGATGGCTGATTGTTTCCAGATTGCCTTAGGGAGTGGATTGCCACATCCTTCTCATATTTTTGCGGTGCTGGGAACCAAACTTGGAACCTCAGAGACTGCAGAGCAGCACTCTACCAACCGAGCTGAATCCCAGCCCTTAAATTTTATTATAGGGAAAGAATTAAAGAAGAATTAATGATAACACCTCCAGAGGGAGAGTGGGCTACTCAAAGAAGAATGAATCAGTTGCTCAGGGAGTGGGTTTCCTTTATTGTTTCTCTTGGGGGGTTGCCTTCCAAGTTCTTTCTATGTTCATTTTTTCCCCTCTCTGAGGTAGAGTTTTACTTTTAGAATAGAAAGGGGTCTATCTAGCTGAGGCTAGCTTTCTTAGACCAAGAATGTTATCCTCATGAAAAACATTTTAAGCAATTTTTAATTTTGGCCATTCCCAGTTGTATTAGCATCTTGAGTAGACATCTTTATCTCTGCGGTCCCAAGATTACAGGATGCATGACCATCCCAAGCAAACATTTATATCCTGTCACAAAGCCACAAGCCACACATTTTGCATCTTCAAATTCTTGGATTAACCCCTTGGTGTCCCACTACTCATTCCTCAATGACTACCACTCTATCAAAACTAGCTGGGCATCTTGTGGCACACCTGTAATCAGAGCGGGAAAGCTGAGCAGGAGGATTGCAAGTTTGAGGCTAGGGCCAGCCTCAGTAACTTAACAAAACCCTGTCTCAAAAAGAAAACTATGAAAGGGGCTGTGGAGCTGGGTGTGGTGGTGCACGTGTATAATCCCAGCACTCAAGAGGCTGAGGCAGGAGGATTGATGCAAGTTTGAGGTCAGCCTGGGCTACACAGCGAGCCCCTGTCTCAAAAAAAAAAAAAAAAAGAGGGCTTTGGATGCAGCTCAATGTTAGAGCACTTGCCTAGCATGCATGAGGCCCTGGATTTAAACCCCTAGTACTGCAAAATGCATAAATAAATTTGCAACAGCATATCTATAATTAAATCCCCAGGTTTCATCCTTATTAAATGATCAGCTTACTTCTGGCAATGCCAAGTGTTGGTGAGGCTCAGCTGGAACACTCACATACCGTTGCTGAAAATGTGAATTGGTACAACACAAGAGAACAGTTTGGTCATGTGGACCAGCGATTCCAGCAGTTCCTAGGTTTACCTTGGAGAAACAATTATCCCATGTTCAAGAACTTCTCTTCACAAATGCAGCATTGTTTGTAACACAGGAAAACTGGGAACAACCCAAATGTCAATTGTAAAAAGAGTGGAGAAATAAGTTGTAGTGCATGATAGACTGGTTCTCATTGGACTACAGAGAGAGTATCAATGAGGGTGAATCAGTGCTGCTTGATTCAATTTCTGTTGCATGCAGAAAGAACATATTGCCTTTATATCACGTTTGGAAATACATATCTATGTTGTGTAAGGATACATGCATAAGGGTGGGCATGTTGTTATTGTTGTTAGGTGCCATCCAGTCAGGTCTGACTCATAGCAACCCTATGTACAACAGAGGGCTGGGATTTAGCTCAGTTGGTAGAGCGCTGCGCTGCAGTCTCTGAGGACCCAAGTTCAATTCCCAGCACCGCAAAAATGGGAGAAGGACCTGGCAATCTACTCCCAAGGCAATCCCGAAACAGTCAGCCATTGAAAACCCTATGAGGGTCGCTATGAGTCGGATACCGACTCAACGGCACCTAACAACAACAACAACATGTACAACAGAAAGAAACACTCCTTGACTCGGTGCCAAGCATACGATCTTTTTTATATTTAAGCCTATTGTTGCAGTCACTGTTTTAATCCATCTAGTTGAGGGTCTTCCTTTTTTTTGTTGACCTGCTATTCTCCCAAACATGATGTCTTTCTCCAGTGATTGGTCCCTCCTTACTACATGTCCAAAATACTTAAGAAACAGTGGAGCTTCCAAGGAGCACTCTAGTTGCACTTCTAGGACAGATGTTGGTTCTTTTGGCAGTCCATAGTATATTCAGTATTTGTCTCCAGCACCATAATTCAAAAGCATCAATTCTTCTGCTATCTCCCTTATTCGCCTGCAGCCATAGCACTGTGGCATCCAGTTCTGTCAGATCTCGGAAGCTAAGCAGAGTTGGACCTGGTTAGTACTCTGTTGGGAGACCACCTGGGAATACCAGATACTGTAGGCTTGGGAGAAGGACCTGGCAAGCTACTCCCCAAAATCAACCCACCACTGAAAATTCTATGAATAGCAGAGAAGCACTGACAATAGTGTTTTGCCTGTTGTACATAGGGTCCCTATGAGTCGGACACTGACTCGACAGCACCTAACAACTCCCTTAGTCAATGCCCAGCTTTCACAAGCATATGATGCAACTGACAATACCATGGCATGAGTCAGGCGCACCTTAGTCTTCAATGTGACATCTTTACTTTTCAATACTTTAAAGAAGTGCATGGGATAGGTACAAAATTTGGAACTGGGTTTAACATTCTGGAGTCCCGCCCCCCGCGCCCCCCACTGGTATAATAATAGCTGGTTGCTCCCTGGTTCTCCCTGAAATTTCTGTTGAATGCCCTAAAGCCACCCTACTGCACAAGAGTCAGAGCCTGCAGTGTGTGTCAAGCGTTCCCCAACCTGTGAGCATTATCCTTTAACCAGGAAGCTGGAGGTATCACTTGAGCAAACACCAACTGGGAGTCTGCCTTGGAGTGTGTAAAAGTCATGGTATTTGCAGCAGCCCGTTCACATCCGCCCTGTGTGGTCCCCACAGTGGATTTCTAATGCTCTTCACAGCGCACATGTGGATGGCTTTGGCCTTACCTCTTTACACATGAAGCCCCCAAGATCCCCGAAGTATGAGCCTACACCACCCCTAAAGCCCCAGCGGAATTCAAGGGAGGTCTTGGGATTGTCAAATTTGGCAATCCTACAGGGAGTTGTCCCTCCTGGCTTCCCACCATGCCCAGGCCAGACTGCACCAGCTGAGGGGCTGAGATGATCAGAGACCATCCTGACACTTCCACCCCCCTACTTCCCCCATTAGATCCCCTCTCAGTGTGTTTCCTGGATGAGATGGCTGAGGGCAGAGGTTCACTGCCTCAATTGGCAGGCAGGTGAGTTTAGGCATTAGCAGGCAACAAGGAAGGAAAAGAGATTGAAATTGACTCCTGTCCTTGGGCCATGATGGATGAAGCCACATGCATGTCTAAGGACCCCTGCTAATCCAAGCCATTGATCTATTTACAAAACAAAGACCCCTGGCTAGTGTGTGTCCTTGTGTCCCCAGAGCTGGGCATCCAGGGCTGATGTCATACTGCGAATGCCCTAGTTTGAATAAAACTAGAGGAAACAGGTGCCTGCCTTCTTTTTTTCCCCTCTCTTCCTCTCCACTCCTCACCCTTTGCTCTTTTCTTCCTTCTCTAGCAACCACATGCTCCCCTCTCCCTTCTCTGGGACCTGTCATCTTCTCTATCAAAGGTACTTTTCCTTCTAGAAGCCTGCTTAACTCTGTTCTGTCTGACATTACCTTTTCCCTGAGAAATAGAAATATCCTTCTGCAGATTTACTCAGGGAACTCAGTTTAAGTTTCTTTCCAGGTTTAACCAAGCTTCTGCAGGTGCCTCAGTCTTCTCTGTATTTATTTCTAAATGGTGTAGTGTGTTTTCATAAACCTTATCTATACGCTCTACTGTAACTTCTGTGTCAGGCATAATTTACAGGCTGGAGACAAGCATAGAGTTAAGGTGTCAAATTCCCAAACTGCCGAGAGGCAGAGATGCACTGGCAGTGAAATCTCCAGTAACATAGTCACCAACTGCTCCCAACCCTTCCAACCTGCTAGGGTCCCTCAGTCTGCATATGAGGAAACTGAGGCCCAGAGCGGGCAGGGGTCTGCCAGTGGCACTGTCTTTTTACCATGTCCCCATGCTCTGTCCCTGCAAGGAGGAAGGCAGTACACACTAAAACGAACCTAGCGAAGTTAACTCCCACCACCCTGCGCCTACCCGCTCCTGCGCTGCCAACTCGGTAGGAACAGCTTGGCGGCCTCTCACACCCAAGGCTGGCTCAGAAAATGCCCCTGCCGGTCACCAGGCCGGGGGATCCGGGTCAGCCAGAAGGACATCCAGGGCCCCGCCACCTCCTGCCTTCTGGATTTCCCCCGCGCGCGACGGAGACCGGCTCCGGTCGTCAGGGGGCGACAGAGTCCAGACTCTGCAGGAGCTGGTCAGCCGAGCTCCGCCCCGTTCTGGAGCTCCGAGTGGCCTCGGGACAAAGAAGGCCTGCCCGTGAGCCCCTGCATCCAAGGGTGCCTCCGCCACTCACCCTCACTGCCCCTTAGCTCTCAGGCGCCTGAGTTTTGGCCTTGTCCCCAGGCCTCCGCCCTCCCCCACCTGCCACTTGGCGATTTCACTTTTGCTGCCCCAGCACCCAGCCACGAAGCCCCAGGTGGGTCAGGGCCCTGGGTCCCAGCATCCAGCCCCATCCCACTTGTGCCTGGCCAAGTGCTCCCCTCCTTCCTCCATGCTAGGTGGGACAGAGGTGTAAGTTCTCTGCGGTTCAGATTGGTTCGGGAATGGACTGCCATGTCCTTCTCCCGTTTTTGCAGTGCTAGGGATCGAACCCAGTTGTGCAGGAAAATGAGCCCCTTAGGCTGGAAGACATTCAAGAAATGACTGGAGAAGAGTCACCTCCTCAAAGTAGAGTTGACCTTAATGACAGGAATGGAGTAAAGCCCCTGGAACCTCCTTTGGCTGATGTGGCACAACTCAAAATGAGAATAAACATAGTGGTTGCAACACTGGGCTCAAACATAAAAAGATCATGTACATGGCACAATGTTGGGTAGTGCTTCATTCTGCTGTACTTAGGGTCACTATGAGACTGATCCAACTGGATGGCACCTAACAACAGGGGGGAGAACAAAGATTGCTGTACACACAGCCCTGACTCTGGAGGGAGCAGCTTTCTCTGTGTATCCAAGATGCTTTCCTTCTAATTGTTGTTGTTGTTAGGTGCCCTCGAATCGGTATCCGACTCATAGCAACCCTTTGTACAACAGGGGAAACACTATTGTCAGTGCTTCTCTGCTGTTCATAGGGTTTTCAGTGGCAGATTGATTTTTGGGAGGGGGTTGCCAGGTCCTTCTCCCAAGCCTACAGCTTCTGGTGTTCCCAGGCAGTCTCCCATCCAGGTACTAACCAGGCCTGACCCTGCTTAGCTTCTGAGATCTGACAGGATCAGATGCCACAGGGCTACAGCTGCAGGCTTTCCTTCTAAGAAGCTTGATAATCTCCTCTCTCTCTCTCTCTCTCTCTCTCTCTCTCTCTCTCTCTCTCTCTCTCTCTCTCTCTCTCTCTCTCTCTCTCTCTCCTTCCCTCCCTCCCTCTTTCTCTATCTCTATTTCTATCTCTATTGTTATCTCTCTTTTTCTTTCTCAGAAGCATCCTAATCTTAGGCTGCTTCACCCAAAGAACCAAAATTTCTCCAAGGTTTTTTCCAGGATTATCCAAGCTTCTCCAGGGGCCTCAGTTTTTTTCTTGGTAGTTATTTCTGAAGGGTGAACTATCACTTTACAATCAACTTTTTCTACATTCTGTGCTATACTCTGTGTCTCATCTGAATTCTTTCAAATGGTGAACACTAGAACTGAGGTATTGCTCCTGGTCCTGTTATCTGGTAACACCCAAACTCATTCTGGGTGGCTCAAGGGTGCTCAGAGGCTCTTCTCCCACGACCTTCCTTATTCCCCCCACTGGGTCTGTATCTCTGCCCTACATGAGGAGTCCCTTGAAGGGCAGCAGGATGGCAGGCAGGGATCCTATGCCCTGGGCTCCAGGCTGCCAGGGCAGGGAAGGAGCCAACTGTGAGCACAGCAGGTGGGCCACAGGGTTCTAGTAGGTGCTTACTCTCCCAGCCTTTGCTTGCTTACCTGCAAAATGTGGACATTACATCAGCCAACCCACCCATAGCAGATACTATGCCCTCTGGCCCCTACAGTTCGAGGACCACACATCCTGAGCACAGACATCTCACCCTCCCCTGATTCCCACATTTGCGTTTGGTGGCTGAGCATGGGAGGCTTCAGGCCAGCTGGACATCCCCAGCCTAGGAGGGGATTGGGGGTGCCCGGGGCAGCTTCTGTAATCTCTACCATTAAAAAAAAAAAAAAAAAAAAAATCATGCTTCAAGTCCTCCCTGGAGCTGGCTGGCGATCACTCAGGTTCTGGGTCTCATTTTCAACTTAATCGTTTAAAAAAAGGAAGAAAGAAAACAAACCCAACCCTGCAGCCAACTGAGGTGGCGCCTCCTGGTCATCCTTTGATATTTGAGGATTGAACAATAGGGCTGATTGCAGAGGGGAGATTTGAAACCGTCTTAATTAGTAGGAAAGAATGTCCTTGTGGTGGGCTGTTCTAAAAATACAGCTGTGTCCACATCTGGAGGGGAAGGGTGGGAGCAGGGAGTCGGGGTGGCTGGTGCTTAAGCCAGCGTCTGTCTGAAGCACTGAAGGCTGCATTTTCAGTGGGGTCCCACAGATGGGGAGAGGGGAAGCTAAAGTGGCTAGGCCCCTGGGTCACCTGTCGCTCACAGGTTTGGGGTGTGGAAGCAGAACAGACAGGCTGTCCTTCTTTAGCCCTCACTTCATGCAAGTCCTACCCCACATCCAGCCTCAGTTTCCTCCACTGTAGAGGTGTGTGGGGTGGGGGGATACACAGGGCCCAGTTAGTGCATGCTGGTTCCTTTCCCAATCCTCACCTGACCTGGACAGGGGACCACAAAGCCACAGGCTGCTGGCCAGGGAAGGGAGTTTTTCTGCATTTTATCTTTGGGGGTAGCTTGTCAGCTTCTATGAATTTGTCATTTGTTTGTTTGTTTGCTTGTGGTGTTCTCTTTTCTAAATAAACATTCCTGTGAGCCAGGCACCCCGGTGCACGCCTTTGTTCTCGGCAACTTGGGAGGTGGAGGCAGGAGGATTGCAAGGTCAGGCCAGAGACAGCTTATGCAACTTAGTGAGACCCTGTCTCAAAACTTTAAAAAATTTTAAAAAGAGGGTCGGGAGGCAGAGCATTTGCCTCACATGCACGAGGTCCCAGGTTCCACTCCCCAGTACTGCAAAAATAAATAAATAAATAAATAAATAAATAAGCATTCCCTTTTGTACCTCATCTTGCATTTGTAATTTTGCATTCATTTTCTTTCCTTCCTTCATTCTTTCCTTTCGAGATAAGGTCTTGTTATGTTGCCCCAGATTGCTAGGCTTAAGCAATCTTCATGACTCAGCCTCCGGAGTAGCCAAAACTGAGTAGCTGGGACCAACCACTCCACCTAGCATTCATGTTTTTGTTTTCTTTCTTTCTTTTTTAATTTAATTTTATTTTTTGTGGTGCTTGGGGGGTTGAACCCAAGGCCTTGCGCATACTTTGCAAATGCTCCACTACTGAGCTGCACCCCCTACCCCTTTTTATTTATTTATTTATTTTTATCTTGAGACAGAGTTTCACTAAGCTATGCAGGTTGCCTGTAGCCTTGGACTTGTGATCCTTCTGCCTCTGCCTCTCAGTCACTGGGATTACAGGCGTGCAACACTGCGCCACTCATGTGTTTTCTTAAAGAGGCCCTCAGCGCATTCTTAAACAGACAGCGTTGAAAGAATGTTGTGAGAAAAATGCAGAGGCAGGGACTCTGGCCATGTCATAGTGGGAGGATGAGGACATCTAGGTTCTTGTTCCAGTGTACAGGTAGCGTCACTAGAGATTCACAGGGAACGCAGGTAGACAGGTCCAGAGCGTGGGTCCAGGAATTTGTCAACATAACCCTGTTCTTGTATCCAGCCTATCAGTGAATTTAAACTCAACACAGAAGTTACAGCAGAGAGTATAGATAAGGTTTATGAGAAGATAGTACACCATTTAGAAATAATTACAGAGAAGCCTAAGGCACCTGCAGAAGCTTAGGTAAACCTGGAAAGGAACTTGAAATAAACTGGATTCCCAGGAAATGGTAAACTCAGAGAGAATAGAGGTAAACAGGCTTCTAGGGGGAAAAGCACCTTAGGTACACAGAGAAGGGAGAGGTGAGCACACAGTTGCTAGAGGAAAAAAAGAGAAGAGCAAAGGGCGAGAAGAGGAGAGGAAGAAGAAAAGAAGAAAGGAAAAGAAACCAGGAGCAGTGGCTCCCCACTGCAGTCCCAGTGACTAGGGAGGCAGAGGCAGGAGGATCACAAGTTTGAGGCCAGAGGCAGCCTGCATAACCTAGCAAGACTCTCTCAAAATAAAAAGTAAAAAATAGAGCTAGGGGATGTGGTGCAATGGTAAAGTGCTGTAAAAGCATGAGTGAGTCCCTGGGTTCAAGCCCACAATACTGAAAAGAAAGAAAGAAAGAGAGAGAGAGAGAGAGAGAGAGAGAGAGGAAAAGAAAAGAGAAAAAGAAAGAGAAAGAAAGTGGGCGCATATTCTCCCTAGTTTTATGGAATTGGACATGCCCAGTTGTGACATCACCTCTGGGCACCCAGCTGTGGACACCTAGTGTGATGTCAGCTTGGGGTCTTTGTTTTGTAAATGGGTCAATGGCTTGGATTAGAGTGTGGGGATTCATCCATCATGGCTAATAGCAGGAGTCAATTTCAATCCCCTTTTCCTCCATATTGCCCGCTAATGCCTAAGCTTACCTGTGTATCAGCAGGAGCCCCCCCACCCCCATCCCAGCGGCAGGGCCACCCTGACACGTTTTGTGAGCAGGGCCTTACCACTCAGCGTTGGGGGGCCAGGGGGGGGTGGGAGGCAGCTGGGTGGGAGGTAGGGACAACCCTGGGCTCTGGCTCAGTGACCCTGGGCAGGGCCATCAACCACCACTGCTTGACGATCAGGCCATTGGGTAGCATGGGGGACAACTGTAGCACCGAGTGACCGCAGGCCCTGTGTACATCAGCCCTGCAGAGGTCCAGCCCAGCATGGCTGCCTACTGTGAGGAGTTTCCCTAGTTGGGTCCTTCAGGCAGGTTAAGCTGGGTCCTTGGCTTCATCACAGAAAAAAATTTCAGGACGAGTCAGTGAGTGAAACAAGGCTCTAGAGTTTATTAAGTCCACACTTTAGAACTCATGTGCATCCTCAGGGACAGATGGGCATCCAGGACATGCGCATGGGCTTCCCAGGAAAGTCAAAAGGAAAAGCCTCCAGCATGTGTTTCTCTCCAGTTTTTTTTTTAACCTTGGCATGTCCCACGTGATGTCAACCCTGGGTGCCCAGCTCTGGGCGCTCAGTGTGACGTGAGCCTCAAGGGCCTAGAAAGGCCCCTGTCATGGGCTAGGGAGGTGCCCATAAGATCAAAAGAAGTTCTGTTGTTTAGGCTTAAGAAAAAAGTCATGAGGTTGTTCCCTGGGCATGTGTCAAAGCAGCATAGAATTACAGAGAGGAAAACAAAGTCAAACTCAAAACCATACATTTTTTTTGATCCCCAACCATGGCTTATTACTGATTTACCCCTTTCATTATTTAAAATGTCTCTCCAAAACACTGTCTCTATGCAGGCAGTCCTCATGGCAGTTTTGGGTAGTTGTGTCAAAGTTTTTGACTCAGCACCGGGCGTGGTGCCCCACGCCTGTAATTTCAGCGGCTGGGGAGGTGGAGGCAGGAGGATGGCAAGTTCCAGCAGTCTGTGTAACTTAGGAGACCCTTTCTCAAAAAGTAAAAAAAAAAAAAAAAATGGGCTGGGGGTGCAGCTCAGTGGTCCAGCACTTACAAAGCATGTAGGTGCGAGGCCCTGGGTTCAACCCCAGTACCCCCCCCCCCAAAAAGTTTTTGTCTCACAGCTGGCAAGACTCAAAGCAGATTCTGGGGTGAAAGCTCCTTCCCTTTTCATGCCCCCCAGATTTCTCCATCTTTCTATCCTGCCTCAGCCCCACCCCATCCCAGGGCTAAGTGACCAGATCCCCGGCCTCACAGACTCCAAATGTCCGGAGTGTGGGAGTGTAAACTGGGTAAACTGGCGCATAGACTCCGCAGGGCCTGGATGTCTTCACTACCCTTCGAGGTCCTCGACCCCTGGAACCCACATCCCCTTTGCTGACTCTGCCAAGGAGATAATCTGCTTCTCCCAAAACACAGCCTGAGGCGCTGAGCCCAAAATAGCAGTGCGGGGGGAGGGGGAGCTCCCTGCCCCAGGCTCTGGGTGGCTGGCTGGGGAGGGGCGGGCCGGAGGTGCCTTGACATTCCAGCAGCAGCCACAGCAGGAAGTGGGAATTACTGGCAATTGCTGAGGACCTTTACAGCAGGGCGCCAGCTCAGAACAGTCCTGTGGCCCAACTGTCTAGCGAACAGGGTCAGGGACAGTGAAACCCAAGTGCAGGCTGGGAGCCCCCAGGAGGCCATTCAGGAGCAGAATCTCACTGGAGAACCCCCCAGGGGTATCCTGAGGTTGCAAAGAGATTTTGCATCCAAGAAGGGTCTGAGGCTGCACAGCCCTAGCAAGGATGGGTGGTTGATGGCCCCCATTCTCTTGTGCCCCAGCCATAGGGTGGGGCAGCTCGTCTCCGTCCCACAGGCCCCTTCTAACACCCTTCATGGTTGACAAAGCCAGGACTGGCAATCTGCTGTCTTGATACCTCCTTAGCTGTGTGTCCTCAGATGGGTTACTTAACCTCTTAGCCTGCTTCCTTATCAGTAATAGTAACCTATTTCATCAGAAGGAGATGAGACTTAGGTGAATCTGGGTCTGGGTTCCTGAGCAAGTATCCTGCCTCCCCCTTGAACCGCACATGGTCTGTTCCTGCCCTGAGGCCTCTGCCCAGGCTCTTTTCTCCCTGTCCCGCATGCCCTCTCCTGTTTCTGTTCCACCACTGTCCCCAGTGGTGAGTCAGCTAGTGGATCTGTCCTTGGGCTGCTCCCTGGTATGTGGTCTCCTTGCCCTGCTTGACATGGGATTCAGATCTGTCAGTGCTCCGGCTGGGAGGAGCTGAAGAGAAGACAGGCCTGGGGGCACCTTGATTCTGGACATCTGCTCCCTCAGGGCAGAGGCTGACCTTGGAGGGGAGGCCAGCAGGGTGTGTCCAGAAACAGGCTCCTGCCCTGAAATCTGACCCACCCACCCTGTGAAGATAACAGATGGATTCTCTAACCTTTCCATTTCTCAGACTGGACTCCTGGGGCCCAGAGGAGGCAGGCAGCAGCCTAGTCGCACTGCCCTGAACCCAGGATCTCCATTCCACAGGGCTGCACAGCAGACAGAGCCCGAACGCTGCACCCGGCAGTTCCTGGGGCTCGAGCTGCCATCGTGTGTACATCCTGGGCACCTCTGCAGGGGGGGATGAGGACCACAGAGGGTGAGGAGCTGGCAGGGTTGGGCTGGGCTGGCCAAAGAGGCTTCCACAGGGTGGTCAGGTCCCCGCAGTGCT
This sequence comes from Pedetes capensis, assembly GCA_007922755.1. Lineage (NCBI taxonomy): Eukaryota > Metazoa > Chordata > Mammalia > Rodentia > Pedetidae > Pedetes > Pedetes capensis. The sequence continues at coordinate 79,614 of VMDO01002248.1, forward strand.
CCACACTCGGTGTGTCCCAAACCAACAGGTTGTCTCCCTCCCAACCTGCCCAGGGGAGGGCTCACTGGCTGGAGCTGGGCATCATCTGGCTCCCTGCCTCCCCCTCAAGTGCTCACAAAGGCCTATGCCATCCAATACCTTGACCCCCTCCCTCCTCGTCATGTGCCCAAGCTCATTCTGTGGCCCTTTCATGCCCAGCAGGCACTGGCCCAGGCACCAGAAGCCCCAGATCCTCACCCTGCTGCACACTCCTGCTGCCTCTGCTGCCCTCCTCTGCTCCAATGATTGTTTCTACTCTTGCCTCTTTCTTCCCCCAAAGAGCTACCATCTGACAGGAAGCCCACCCTCAGGCTTAAGACCCTCCATGGTTCCCCACTGCCCTTGGAACGGAGACCACAGCAGCCACAGCTCATTTGGCCCCATCTCCCACCTCACCTTGTGTCTTCTTCCCCAAGATACCTCAGGGTCTTTGCACAGACTGCTCCCCTCTCTTGGCCTGGTCAGTGTGACTCATCTTCTGTCTGGCTCTCCCTCCTTCCTCCCCATCCCATCCAGAGACTGGCTCATTCCTGGAAAGTCTGGGATATCTGCTGCTAGGCTCAGGTACGCCCCTGTGTGGCCCAGGCCTGACAGAGCCCACCTGGACAATCTGCTGCTCTTGTACTCTGGCCATGAGCAGCTGCTGCCACAAGGGCTCCAGACTGGTGCTAAAAATAACCCGTGGCCCAGAAAGGAAGGGCCTACAGTTTCACAGCTGCTCCCAGGAGGGGCTGGAGGAAGCCACCACGGGTGGGGGTGCCATGTGGTCACGGTCTCAGGAAAGGCCCCCAATGGACAGGTACTCAAGACCAGCAGAGGGTGGCATGTGTCAAGCGCTCCCACAGGGCCACCAGCATTCGCCTTGTTTCTGAGTCTTCTGATTTATTACTAATGGCACAGACAGGCTTTGAGATAAAATACGTTTAAAAGTGAAGTTCTTGGGCCGGGGCGCAGTGGAGCACATCTGTAATCCCAGTAACTTGGGAGGCTAAGGCAGGAGGATCACAGGTTCAAGGCCAGATGGAGCCTGCATAACTTAGCAAGACCCTGTCTCCAGATAAAAAGTAAAAAATTGGACTGTGGGTGCCCAATTTTCGCCCTTTTTGCCCAGACCATTGGCTATGTAAGACCTTTTTTCACCTGGACCACCGATGAGGAAACGGCTCTCCTGCTCTCTTCCGGACTTTCAGTGAGGAAAGAACGCTGTCCCGCCATGACCATCAACAAGAAAAGAGACAGCTCTGTATCTGATCACCGAAGAAGCAACAGCTGTCTCCTCATGACCACGGAGACCATTAAGACAGGTGTTTGTCCCTGGAAGGAAAAAGCGCCTGAGGCTTTTCCTTTCTCCCATTTCAGCCAGCGGAGTACCGAAGGCCGCAAGAGTCTGCGACCCTCACCGGAGGGTCCCCAGTGAATTGTGTTTAGTATCTGTGTGCGAGGCATGCGCACCACATAGAGCACTTGTAAAGTAGAGGCTGTGGGTTCAACCCCCAACTACCACAGAAAACAAGCCAGCAAAAAAGAAGTGTTCAGGGTCCAAATGGGAGCTGGGTGAGCTCCATCCCTTTAGGGGTGACCATGGAGGGTTTTATGGAAAGGGGGGCCTTTGTTCCACTGCCCTTCCTCTTTTAACAGAACATCTAGGTTAGCTAGGCATGATGGCTCAATGGTGGCACAGAGTAGTCTTAGCTACTCGGGAGACAGAAGCTAGCCAGAAGTTCAGGGCTAGCCTGGGAAATGTCTCCGAAAAAAATAAAATAAAATAAATAAATAATAAATAAATAAAGAAAGAAAGCAAAAACTAGAACAATCTAGGCTTCTAGGGAAGAAAATGAATGAATGAATGAATGAATGAATGGTGCAGATATCTGGGTCAGTCCCAAAGAGAAGCTGAGGTCTGAATAAGTGATGGCAGTGGGGGACCCAGGTACTACAGAGGAGGGACAGGACTGGAGAATTCCATGGGGACATCAAGTGCAATGGGGCGGGGGTGAGGTGAAGCAGGACTGATCTCAGGTTTCTGGATGGCCACCAGGTGTTGATGAGGGTCTGTCCTCAGTGTGAGGCTCCTTGTGGGGAGGAAGGCAGCTTGGGGGCACGTAGGCCCTGCTGGGGGCACTAGGGGAACCTGGGCAGGAGAGTCGGGGTTTCTCCAGGGGGGCCACCAGACCTGTGTTTATATCAGGGAGGGTTGAGGGCCAGGGAGGTGGCTGGGGAGCAGAGCCCTCCTCCTGTCTGTGGTCCTCGGTGCCAGGGAGCCTGTGGCCCAGCTGGCAGGTCTGTCACCCAGATGGGACAGGTCTCGAACTGCCTGAGGGTCTGCACACAAGTGGACCCAATGTCTTCAGAGTGGTCTGTCCCAGGTCCAGACTGGACAGGCCTGGGGGTGGAGGTCTGCCCCAGACCTGCTCTCCCTCCCACCCGGCCTTGCATTTCCCCACCTGAGGCTGCCCCAAGGCTCTGAGAAGGAAGCATCTGCTGTGCATCCCTGGAGGTCCCATCTGACTTCCCTCCAGACAGGCGGCTGCCCCCCACCACGGGCTCCCAGCCTCCCAGGAATGTGGCGCCTTGGTCCCCAGGCCAGGCGCCTGCCTTATCACCCTGATCACAAGGGAGGCAGACGTCCCACTGGACAATGACAGCCCCTCCCAGTAGCCCCAGCTTGACCTTGAGGAAAGTGTGTCCAGGGCCCACTGAGACTGCAGAGGGAATACCCGCTTCCCAGTGCTGCCTGAAACCCGACTCTCTCTCTCTCTGAGGGCTCCCCCTCCTACCCACTGCCCTGAGACACCCGTCTGGCGGCAGGGGCCCAAAACCCATGCGGGTGGCATGTTCCCTGTCTGCCCTGCCTCAAACGTGACCTTAGCCTGCTTCAAGGCCATCAAGGAGGCTCCCTTGGCCCACCCCACCCCACCCTAGCCTCTCAGCACTTGGCCAGACCTCTGCTGTGTCAGGGGGATTTTTCTTTTTTCTTTTCTTTCTCTCTCTTTCTTTTTCTTTCTTCTTTCTTTTCCATCCTTTTTTCCCCTCTGTCTTCCTTTCTCTTCCTTCTTTCCTTTCTCCCTTTGTTTTCTCTCTTCCATTCTTTTTCTCTGTCTTCCTTTCTCTTCCTTATTTACCTTCTCTTTCTGTCCTTCCTTCCTTCCTCTCTCTGTCCTCCCCCACTCTTTCCTTTCTTCAACACTTGGGAGATGAACCCAAGGCCTCACACATATTTTGCAAGTGCTCTACCACTGAGGTGTACCTCTAGACCCTTTTCTATTTTTTTGGTTTTGAGACAGGGTCTCACTAAGTTATGCAGGCTGTTTCTGGCCTTAAACTTGTGATCCTCCTGCCTCTGCCTTCTGAGTTCCTGGGATTATGGGTGGGCATCACCACACTGGGTCTGACTAATTTTTTGTGAATGGCTAATTTCACTTAGCACAATGTCTTCAAGGTTCACCCATGTTGGAGCATATGTTGGAATTTTATTCCTTTAGGGCTGAATAATATTTCACTGTATGCATACAACACATCTTGTTTATCCATTCATTTGTCAAAGACACTTGGGTAGTTTTGACCTTTTGGCTATTGTGAATAATGCTGATACAAACATGGGTGCACACATATCTCTTTAAATCAATGCTTTCAATTATTCTGGGTAGATACTCAAAAGCAGAATTGTTGGATCATACAGAAATTCTACGTAAAAATTTTGAGTAATAGCCATACTATTTTCCACAGTGGCTGCCACCAACAGTGCACAAAACTTCCAATTCTTTCATATCCTTAACAGCACATATTCTGTTTTCTTATTTTGTTTGTATAACCATCTTGATGGGCATGTTGTTGTTGTTAGGTGCCCATTGAGTTGGTGTCTGACTCATAGCAACTCTATGTACAACAGACAAAACACTATTGTCAGTGCTTCTCTGCTATTGATGGAGTTTTCAGTGGCTGATTGGTTTTTTTTCTTTTTTGGGGGGGAGTGGGTTGCTGGGTATTTTTCCCAAGCCTACACCACCTGGTGTTCCCAGGCAGTCTCCCATCCAAGTACTAACCAGGTCTGACCCTGCTTAGCTTCTAAGACCTTATGAGATTGGGCGCAACAGAGGTACGGCTGCAGGCTCTAATGGGGCATAGGTATCTTTTAAAAGTGACAATTGAATTCACCAAGCATGCTTGTAAAAATCCTAGTGACTCAGGAGGCTGAACCAGGAGAATCTCACATTTGAGGCCAGAGGCTGCCTATGCAATTTAGTGGAGATGGGAGTCTCAAAAAAAAAAAATATATATATATATGTAAAAATAAAAAAAGGTCTGGGGGTGCAGCTCAGTGGTAGAGAACTTGCCTAGGATGGAGGAGGCCCTGGGTTCAATCCCCCTTACTGTAACAAGCAAACAATAACAACAATCCCTCCTAAACAACAAAACAAATGTCATATCCTCACACAGGCTTCCCAGATTACCCCATCTAGTATGGCAACCCCCTCTCCATCTCCATCTCTCACTTGGCATTATTTTTCATCAGTGCATTGTCCTGTTGGCATTAGTTCATTGTAGTATAGACTTGGCTGGACCGTGACTGGGAGCATCTTTTGTTGGCTGATGTATCCCCAGCATTTAGACCAGCACCCAACATAAGGTAGGTGTCAATAACTGCTTGAATGAAAAAATGAAGGGAGTTTTTCTCTTCCACCCACATATTGAGTTCTCTCCAATTTGCCCACTTGCTAACAGCCAACCTCACCACCCTCACGTCCCACCTGGAACTGCAAGTCTTCAGCCTGGTTCTTCCTCCAGCAGGTCCCCAAAAACCGACACATGTGAGGGGGACCCTGGTCTTTTAGGGAAATTTGGACACGCGCCCGAACGCACCCCTTTCTGTGGATTAAGTGCACCTGTACCGGGTTTTCCAAAGGCAGAAGGACTTGCGCGCTTTTCCAACTAGCAGTAGCTGGACCTGCATTCAACGCTACCCCGCCCAAGGCCCCGCCCCTTTCCGGTTTTGCTGCAACTGCTGAATGTCTTTTCTCCTCGGTAATCTAGCCCCGCCCCCGCGGTGGCCTCCGTGGGTCCTTGCTATTGGCCCTCGTTCTCCCGCGCTGCCGCTGGAGCCACAACAACCGCCACGTGCTTAACCGCGGGGCCTGTTCACTGGCTAGCCGCCTCGCTCCGCCCACTTTTCCCCTTCCCGCCCCGAACTTCTTTCTTCTTCTTTCCATTGGCTTACCAGGACCAGGGCTCTTCCCTGTACCTGGGAACTAAGCGCCTCGAACGCGGATTGGCCAAAAGAGGAAGTAAGGCGGGGCTCGGAAGCGGGGCTCAGAAGTGGGTTAAAGAGCGCGCTGCCGGTTAAGCCAAGCGTGCCTGAGTAGTAGTTTCAATGGCTTGGCAGGGGCTGGCGGCCGAGTTCCTGCAGGTGCCGGCGGTGACGCGGACCTACACTGCGGCCTGTGTCATCACGACAGCGGCCGTGGTGAGGGGGCTTGGCGGGTGTGGCGTTGCTATGGTTACAACCCCTGGCCGGGGAACGCAGGGCGGATTGGGGAGGGTCACCAGGGTTATGGCGTGGATCCCTGGGGCCAGTCCCTGACGCTCCTCTGGTTCCACAGCAGCTGGAACTCCTCAGCCCCTTTCAGCTATACTTCAACCCGCACCTCGTGTTCCGCAAGTTCCAGGTGAGGCCGCCTAGCCCCTTGCATCTGGTGGCTCAGCCCCGCCGCTTCCGCGCCTGACCGCCACTTCCTGCCGCTTTACAGGTCTGGAGGCTCGTCACCAACTTCCTCTTCTTCGGGCCCCTGGGATTCAGCTTCTTCTTCAACATGCTCTTCGTGTATCCTGTGCAGCAATGACCCGGGTGGGGCAGGGAGCGGCCAGGGAACGGGGAAACTGAGGCCTAGCCGGGGTGGCATTTCCTATACCCACACTGCAGCTTCCGCTACTGCCGCATGTTGGAAGAGGGGTCTTTCCGTGGCCGCACAGCCGACTTCGTCTTCATGTTTCTCTTCGGGGGCGTCCTCATGACTGTATCCTTCCCACGCATTCCGTAACCTCAGGCCAGGATGACTTGGAGACCTGTGTTGGAGCTGGGGCCCGACCTAAATGCCCAGACCGGGGAGGGCCAGAGCCGTTCACTCCAGTTTAGGATGTACTGAGCGCTCAGCTCCAGGTGCCAGGACTGTCTTAGGCTGTGTGCAGAATACAACAGCCAGCGAGAGTGTTGCGGGAGTACCTGGGGGGCCAGCCCTGAAGGCTGGACACGCAGAGGCAGTGATCTGGGCCTGAGATGAGGTGGGTAGGAGTGCAGGGCAGACTTGGAACCCGAAGGCCATCAAGTAGAAGGGGCATCTTGATGGAGAACGCACAAGGGCTGCTGGGGACAGGTAACCAGGGGAGGGATTCCAGGGGTTTAGGAATTCACACAGGCAGAGACCTGCTGCAGGGCACCTTGACTATGGTCCAGCTGCTGGGACTCCTGGGCAGCCTGTTCTTCCTGGGCCAGGCCCTCATGGCCATGTTGGTGTATGTGTGGAGCCGTCGCAGCCCTCGGGTGCGGGTCAACTTCTTCGGACTCCTCACGTTCCAGGCCCCATTCCTGCCCTGGGCGCTCATGGGCTTCTCCCTGCTCCTGGGCAACTCCATTCTGGTAGACCTGTTAGGTGAGCCTGTCTGTCCCTCCTGCCCACCCCCAGCTGGCCGTTCCCCTCAGGGGCACATGGATTATGCCCCTAGGTCCCCTCTGCCCACTGGGTTGCAGTTGTCACCTGCCTCCCCACCCCATCTTCCTGTCCTAGCAACTGTTCTTACAGCCGTTCAAAGAAGCCAGCTGGCCCATCAGATTTGCATTTTCAGAGCTGACCTGCCAATAATGGTGGAGTGGGCCACAGTCTCTCTTTCCCTCTCCCCAGTTCCTGTCTGCTTCTGGACTCTTCAAGCTTGTCCTTCGGGGGCCAGCCCCAGTCCCAACCTGGGCTGGGCTAGAATGCAGTTTGTGTAGGGCACTGGGGCTCCTCTGGGCTGTGGAGGGTGGCCCCTGGCAGCCTGTGGCTTTCTCACAGGGATTGCTGTGGGCCACATCTACTACTTTTTGGAAGATGTCTTTCCCAACCAGCCTGGAGGCAAGAGGCTGCTGCTCACTCCTGGATTCCTGTGAGTGCTGGAGGTGACAGCCCTGGTACCCCCCGTTGGCCCCATCTCATGGGGGACCAGTGCTGGCCTAGGCTCAGTTCAGCAGGCACCCCTCCCCACAGGAAGCTGCTACTGGATGCCCCTGAGGAAGACCCCAATTACCTGCCACTTCCTGAGGAACAGCCAGAACCCCACTTGCCACCCCCACAGCAGTGAGCCCACCTAGGCTAGCCCGAGGCTTCTAGCAGCTTCTATCCTACCCCTGACCAGTCTGCAGCACATCGAGGCTGGGCCTGTGTAAGGGTCCTCTGAATAAAGTCACCTGCAATGTCTGGGCCCACAGCATTGGCTCCTCCTGCTGTGTCCAGCTACACCCTCCCATGCCCTCTGTGCCTGCCCTCTGTCCCACTGTAGGTGGTAAGATGGGCCCATAAGCACACAGAACCTGTGCACAGATGCCCAGCAGAGCTTTGAACTCACCAATGACTGACTCAGCACCCCACCCCTCCACCCCACAGTGCCTCAATGAGGGGCAAGTTCTGCCCTCCCCAGACCTCTTCTCTCCGCCAGCCAAGGAGGCCACTGGCCAGACTGCAGCAGTGGGTACCCTGTTGGTGGTGCCTTTGGGCTGATGCCCACTTGGCCCCTTGAACAGCCTAACAAGCGGGCCTTTGCCTTATTTCCAGCTGGTGAGGTCAGGTGCAGCAGGGGCCAGGTCTGGATCCTCTGCCCTCCCTGTGAGCTCAGGGTCTTGAGGTGGTCTGTGCCTGGCCCAGGCAGAGAGGCTGGAAAGTTCTCTGCCGTGTCAGCTGAGGACCTGTGTGTGCTTCCCTGACCCTACGGCTTCCTTTTGTCCCCTGGAATGGCTCATCAGACATGGCCAGCTTTCCTTGTTGCTCCAGGCCTGCCCTGTTGTGGCTTATTCTAGGAGGCTCAGTAGCATGGGGATTCCCCAGCCACAGGCTGTCATTTCATGGTATCAAAAATGTTCCTAAGAGGCTGACCTCCAAGTTTTGTAGCGAAGCCTGGTGGAGTAGTTGCTCTGCCCCAGTGTAGCCTGGCAGTGCTTCAAGGGCCCAGGAGTGGGGGACCCAGTGCATTCACCCCCCCCAGGAAGGCTGAGGTGGGCAGGTTGATGCCCACCCACCTTATAGATGAGCAGACCTCTCATCAAAGAGTGTGGTCATTTCCGTGGCCAGGTGAGGCTGGAATCTGCCTTCCCATCTGTTTATACCTCCTAGTAAAGCCTGGCTGTCCGCCTGCAGGTCTCTGATGAGTTCTACCCTTTGACAGGCAGCAGGTCTAACAGCCTACATTCTGGCCACCAAACCCCAGTCTCAGGATCCTCAGAGCTCCCTACCCGCCCTGGCCCCACATGGCCTCCCACAGGGCTCCTACTACAGCCCCCAGGGAAGAATGGCCTTCCAGCAGCTGAGGGTAGCAGAGCCAGGGCCCAGGCGCAGCCATAATACCCAGCCTGCCAGGTGGTGCTTGGCTCTGTGCAAAGGCCCACTTGTGCGACCCTCATGGAGCCTGTTGTTAGGTGTTGTTGAGTCAGGTACAACTCATAGTGACCCTCATAGGGTTTTCAATGGATGATTATTTGGGAATTGCTTAGGGAGTGGATTGCCACATCCTTGTCCCATTTTTGCAGTGCTGGAGATTGAACCTGAGTCTTCAGAGAGTGCGGCACAGCGCTCTACCAACTGAGCTAAACCCCAGCCCTCATGGAGCTTAAGTGCATTCTTTGAGCAGGTATGCCAGGCTGTGTTCCTTCATATCCTGTCAAGCCCCAAAGCCAGCACTGGGCTGAGTGTGCTATTCCTGTGCCTTCACAACAGTCAGAGGGAGGAGCTGGCCCAGGCCACAGGTGAGGACAGGGCCCAGTGGACCTGTTCTGTGTGCTGTTGGAGCTGGGACACAGCCCTCCCACATGCTGGCAAATCCATCCGGCCAGTGCCCACACACTGTGTGCCCTCTGCCAGGGACTCCAGAGCAGCAAGGACCTCCAGTGGCCAGCACCAGCAGAGCCAAGACAGTGGGGAGCCGAGCAAAGGGTGGGCTGTCACTGAGGCAGGTGACCCTGGTCTGGGCCCCACAGCCACACTTTTCCCTTCTCTCCTGCTACAACAATTTGCCAAGTATGGTTGAACCCCTGGGAAGCTGGAAGGCCCAAATAAGAGCAAGGGCTGGGCTCTGCCCTAGGGCCCTTGTGGGGTGCTGGTGTGGCCGAGAGTGAACCTGTTCCCCTCCATGTGTTACCCGGAAGTATGAGGGTTGGCACATTAGCCTTGGCCACACACCACCCTGGCCAGATCTCACTCAGGCCCTGCTTCTGGTTCTCATTTTTATGCTACCACCATGAAGTTGAACATGACCTGTTGCCTTTTATTTAAAAAGTGTTGCCAGCCCTGTCTGGGGCTCCTATACAAAAACGAAACAACCCAAAACAAGCTTCTTCCTGACTCCAGAGACAGGCTGGGGGCTTCACAAGTAGAATGTGTGCTGGGAAAGAGTGACCTGGAGGCCCCCACCAGTGCCCCCCACCCGTTCTTCAGGATGGCACCAGGCTGTCCCCTTGCCTTTCTCTGTGCCGGAAGAGGAAGGAGAGGCAGTCCGATCTTCTCAGATGCTCCGTGGGAGCTGAGCACCGATGGCTGGTCACCAGGCTGGCGCAGTGTTGGCAAGACGCCTCATCCGCCTGAAGGAGGGGAACAGGTGGTCATCTGGGGTTGCTGGGGGTTGCTGCCCTCCCCAGGCCTCTGTTGGCCTTGTTGGTCTGCTGTGCAGGCCCTGCCTGTCTCTCCAGAAGTGGAAACCTGCTATGGCAGACACAGCTGGCTGAAGACTGGCTTTGATTCTCTGCAGGGGAACCTCTTGAAGGGACCAGGTAAGGCCTGATCCCTCAGAAGCCGCCTCTGGCAATGCTGTTTCCTTCTAGAGACTGTAGGTCACTGGGGAAAGGAGATGCCCTGTCCTGCCCTGCCTGGGAAGCTGTGTGCCTGGGGCAGACCCGGGGCACAGGGGCAGGATACCTTGTGTTCCTGTCCTGGTCTCGGATCTTCTTCTCCATCTCAGCATCAGTCAGGGTCTCCAGCAGGGGGCACCACTGGTCAGCATCACCTGTGTTCCGGATAGCAATTTCCACAGTGGGCAGAGGGTTCTCACTGTGGGAGGGGACGCCAGGAGAGAAATGAGGCAGGTTGAAGAGCAGTGGCTGGAAAGTCCCACAATCCCTAAATGCCTGCCCACCCCTGCCCACAGCAAATGGCTAGGGCCAACAGGAAGGCCTGGGCCTCCCTCACTTCCTTCTTGCCTCAGCGTAAAACTACACCCAGGAGTGCTGCCAATGAACTTCAAGGGTGGTGCCCCCCACCCCGGGGCCTCCCTCACAGCAGCTCCTGAAAGGCTGCGTCTGCCGCTTCAGTGGCTCTGTCTGAGGACCCTGGGGGAGCCACTGTTGCAGAGGTGACTCCCCACACAAATGTGTAGTGGGGCCAGGAGCTGTCAGGACCCAGCCTCAGGGAGATAGCACAGGGGCAAGAGAGGCCCACCCCAAGAGGCCTCATGCTCCCCATGGAGCCACTGGGCTGGCCACTTGGCCCACTTCATGAGGCCCATGGTAAGCCCCAAAGAAGCTGGCTATTTGTTTAGGGACTTAGGAGCTACATCCTCAGGCTGCACTCTACCTGTGACCCCTGAGTGCTTGGCTCTGTGCTAAGGGGCCATCTGCGCCCACCCCTAGCCAAGCAGATAGCAGTGGGAACAGGGACAGGCACATGGGAGCACTCTGAGCCACCACTGTGTTCAGCCAAGCCTGCAAGAGGAAGCTAAGGAGGTGCCAGGTGTCACAGTGAACCCTGGTGTGGCAGGAAGCCTCAGAGCAAGGCCCTAACCAAGGTCCTCTCTTCCCCTACCACTGTTATCCCCTGACCGTCCATGGTCCGCTCTCTTCTCTAGCTGTATGGTGTCCCTTATCTCCTGAGGCTGTCCCAGAAGGCCACCCTGTGGTACCATCAGTGAGGATGGCAGGGCCCATGGATGGTGCCTGGGGGATGGAAATGGGGTAAGAGATGAAGTGTCCCTAGCAGGGCTGACTGGGTTCTGGTCTGGAATATGGGGAAAAGGTTGTTAGTACTAAGGCAGCCAACTGTAGCCACTGGGGGGGGCTCTAGGGACCATAAACCTTTTCAGATAGCCTCCCTGAAGGCCATGCCACTGATGGCTGCAGAGAAGTGTCCCCTCAGGCCTGACTCCAGAATTCCCTGCTGCTCACCACACCTGCCAGTGTGTGTTGCCCATGAGCAGCTGAGGGGGGCCCTGGCTTGGGAAAGTGGGGCTGTTGCAGCTCTCTTCAGCCTGGGGGTCCGAGGGACCTGAGCTCTGATCCAGGTGCAGACACTGGCTGAGGCTGGCCCTGCAGACCACAACCGCCCTGGATCCTTGGAAGCTGGCCTGACCTCTTGCTGCTTACGCTCACCCCACCACATCCACACCCACGGACCCGGAAGCCCAAGCTCGTGCTAATGACTCAGAGGCCAGGGAATGGGTTGACCACACCTCGACAGCTTGGTTTGGCAATCCGGGAACATCATCCCTCACCTCCAGGCTGCCTCCCCCAGGAGGGAGATGTGAGAGGCGCTGAGCACACGCTGAGGATAAGTTTAAACAAGACCTGGTGAGCAAGCCCAGAGGCCCCTTTGTTTACCTCCTCTCCACCCTGGGAAGATTCCTCTCCAGTGGGTTTGTTCTAAAATAAGAACTGCTAAAGCCAGCCATGTGAGGATGGGCCAGGGGCCAGCACTAGCCTGCCTTGTGTTTGAGGGGACATGCAGAGACACTGCCTTACATTCCAGGTGAGGACAGACACTCAGGCAGGAGGGCAGTGTCTGAGATGACAGTGGGGGGTGGGACTAAGATGGAGGGAGTGTCTCCAGGTTTACTTTCAATATGATTTCATTCCATGGCCTTGTGACAGAACCTGGGCAGGAAAATGCCCTGCCTGCAGCCATTCAACTAGAATGTGGAGGCCAAACTCATCACCCTCACGTTTGCATTCAGCATTTCTCATGCCCCAGGATAAACTGGTTTTTGACAAGAGTATCAAATCATTTAATGGGGAAAGGACAATCTTCCCAACATGGTGCTGGCACAACCTAACTCTGCACTAGGCAATAGTGTCTTAGATATGACATCAAAAGAGCCAGCAACAACCTAAAAAATGGATAACTGCACTACAGGAAAGTAACAACTTCTGTGTTACAAAGCATACTATCAAGAAAGCGAGATGGCAACCTATAGAATAGGAAAAAATATTTATAGATCATACCTAGTAAGGGACTTGTATCTAGACATGTTTTGTTTTGTTTTACTTTTTGACAGGGTCTTGCTAAATTATGCAGACTGCCTCTGGTCTCAAACTTGTGATCCTCCCGCCTCCACCTCCCAAACTGCTGGGATTATAGGCATGCACCACTGCACCTGGCTGTATCTAGAATATGTAAAGAAGTCTTAGAACCCAATAAGAGAAAGACAGTTCAATCAAAAAACAGGTGACAGATGAATAAGCCATTTCTCCAAAAACAGACAAATGACCAACAATACAGAAAAAGCTGCTTGATGTCCTAAGTCATTAGGGAAATGTGACTCCAAACTACAGTCACTTCACACCCATTAGGGCGGCTATAATCAAAAAGACAGATAATAGCAAGTGTGGCCAGGACGTAGAGAAATAAAACCTCACACTGCTGGTGGCAATGTAAAATGGTGTAACCGCTTTGGAAAGAAGCCTGATAGTTCTTCAAAATGCTAAACAGAGTTACCATATGACCCAGCAATTCAACTCTTTGGTATATATCCAAGAGAACTGATAACAGGTGTTCAAACAAAAAACTTAAAACATGAATGTTCTCAGCATTATTCACAATAGCTAAAAAATGGAAACAACTCAAAGCTCAATCAACTGATGAATGAATAATGAAAATGTGGTCTGTCCAAGCAATGGAATACTACTCAGTTGTATGAAAAACGAGGTTGTGACATACACTACGATGGTGATGACCCTGGGCAACATCATGCTGGGAAGCCAGTATAAATGGCCCCAGAGTGTAAGATTTCTTTTAAATTATGTGTTCAGAATTGGTAAATCTAACAGAGAGTAGACTGGTGATTGCTCAGGGCTGGGTGACTTGTGCAGAAGAAAAGTGACTGCTAAGGGATGAGTAGTTTCCTTGTGGGGTGTACTGAGATTGGTTATGGTGATCTCTGCAGAGTTCTGTGGTGTACTATACACCGTTGACTCATGCACTTCAAACAGGTGGGTGAAGGGTGGTGATGCTGCTCGCCCGTGGAGTGCTTGTTTTGTATGTCCCAGAGCCTCAGTTCCATCTCTAACACCAGAATAGATAAATAATAAAATGATAGAGATGTGGGTGAGTGTCATGACGGGAGCCCTCTTGGTAAGGCTACTACCAAAGCCGGCAGGACAGGCCAGGGGCAGAGCTTCTTGGAGCATCCGCTGTAGCTCAAACTCACCCAGCCCAAAGGGGCTCTGAACCCCCAACTTAACTCCTGCTGCTACACCAGCAGAGAGACACTGTCCCCCATTCGGGCCCAGCTGCCTTGCTCTCTGACTTAGTCTACCTCCCCTGTCCACCCAGCAGGGCTGGGATGTAAAGAGCCTCCCTGCTTCTAGGCAGGGCTGGAGATGGGTGGTGCCCGTCTTCTTTCCCTGAGCACTTGCCCTGGCCTGGCACAGCCATGCCCCACCAAACCCAGCCTCACCCTAATCTGCCTTTCCTCTGTGCACTTAAGGGTCACAGTACATTGGTGGCCACACATACATGCACGCACGCACGCACGCACACACGCACGTACCACCCTCCTCTACCAGACAGGCTGCTGTTGCCTCTGGGGTGCTGGCCCGGGCATAGGGCTGGAGCAGTAACTTTGGCAGAAGCAACTCTCAGAGCAGACAGCCACTTCTGCCTAGCCCACCCCCACCCCCACCAGAGTCTGTTCGCCAGCTCGTCCCCATACTGCAGACTCTAGGATGTCAGTTGTCCCTCTGGTCCTGTTCTGGCCTTCAGGAGGCCAGATCCCCACGCCGGGTAGTCACACAACATGGCCCCTTAAGCTTCCTGCCTCTGCCTGTGTCGGGCCTGCCTGTCCCATGCCAACGGGCACTGTGGGTGTGTGGCTGTCATGGCTCTGCTCATGCATGTCCTGTGAACAGGAGCTTGCTCCGCTGCTTGGTGGATACAACCAATACCTCAGGCTCTGGGCTCAGCGGCTCAGGCTGAGAAAGAACAGCAGGATTGGCTGGTGGGAATTCAGAGTGCTCCCAAGGTGACTGAAGTGAGGAGTCCAGAATTTAACTCTCTTTAAAGAGTCACATGATGCTGCGTGTGGTGGCGCATGCCTGCATGCAGCGGCTGGGAAGGCAGAAGCAGGAGCTTCACGAGTTTGAGGCTAGAGGCAGCCTGCATAACTTAGTGAAAACTTGTCTCAAAGTACAAAATAAAAAATAGGCTGGGGGTGCAGCTCAGTAGGAGCACTTGCAAAGTCCGCAGGAGGCCCTGCATTCAACACCTCAGCATCACATACAAAAAAAGTTAAAAAAAATAAGAGAGTCATATGACTAAGCAGCTGTCATGTTCTGGCATGGCACAAAGGGCAAAGCAGGGCTGCTATTCTGGCTTTCCTTCCCCCAGGGCTAACAATAGTCTGCCTGGGGATATTGTAAAGAAGTCCGTTGCTCTGTGTTTCCATGGGGCAGAGGGAGGAATGCAGGCTGGGGACCTGAGTTTTGACCTCTTGCCTCACCACAGCTGGTTGTGTTCTGTTCCCTGGACTGTGAAGTCTAGGTGGAGCTGGCCTCTGACCCTGTGCTGTCTTCATCAGGCCTCTTCCACTGCGGGAAGCATCCTGCCCCCAACATGGGGTAAGAGACAGGATGAGCTGGGCCTGTGTGAAGAGCTCACCAGGCATGGTTGGCTCGAAAGACACAAGCAGCCCTCTCTAATGTCAAACAAAGTGCTTGAGACACCTAGCAGGCCCTCAGGCAGGCACCGTGGAGGAGATGCAAGTTCATCCAAGTCTCCAGCAGGGTGGCCCTGCCCATACTCCCAAAGGTTTGAAATCTATACAATCATCACTGGAGCCCACAGCAGGCCAGGGGCCTGGGCTGCTTACAGTCTACATCTGGAAGTCATTAAGTGGATCCGTCTGAGTCCTGACCTGCCACCACCAGGGACTCCCCAGGGGTCTGCTCTGGAGCCACTCTTGAGAGTTTCAGGTGGCCAGGAGCTTAATGTGGAACTGAGGCTGATGGCTGAGGTGGTCTGGGGTTTGAGCAAGAGATACCAGGAAGACCTCTCAAAAGGCCCTGAAAGTTGGGTGCTGCACCTCATATCTGCAATGACTGTGACTTGGGAGGCTGAGGCAGGAGGATTGTGAGTTCGAGGCCAGAGGTAGTCTGCACAACTTAGAAAGATGCTATTTCAAGATAAAAAATGAAAATGGGGCTGGGGTGCAGCTCACTGGGAAAGTACTTGCCCAACAGGTTCAATCCCCCAGCACTGCAAAAAACAAAGAGGCCCTGAGGCTTCCTCTCGGGAGCCCTGAATGTGGTACTGGTGGCTGCCACTTGGCCAGATGAAGGTTGACACCTCAGCATCTGGCTGCTGGGAGCACTAGCAACCACTTGCACATGACAGTTCCGGAAGTGGGTTCCCACTGGAATGGCATCTGGGCAGGGGTGCCTGGTGTCACCGTCTCTCCCAGGACCCGGGCACTCTCACTGCCTCCTAGGGCCTCAGAGTTTAGTCTGAGGTGAAGGCCCACCAGACTAGCTCTCAGGCCTGTTGGCAGGGTGAATGGACAGCTGGAGGGGTCACAGCAAGTGACTCAGGCCTTCCCAGCTGAGCATGTGCTCGGGTAGAGTACAAAGGCTTCAGCTGTTTACCAGGCTGGGGGCCCTGTGGGTGGACCTCATTCCTTTTTCCTTGGTCAGATCTACAGGAAGCCCTAAGAATTCCATTTCTGGGATGTCTGAGAACCAATTGAGAGACGAATCTACTAATGAGCTCTGTGAATTGTCATGTCTTTGCAAGAAGACTTTTATCCTTGCTCCTTCTGAGTACTTTGGGCTGTGGTCCCTAAGTGATGAGAGAATGTGAACAATGATGGTCTTAGGGACACAATCGATGTTAATGTCATCCTGTTTGTTTGTTTTTCCCAGTACTTAGGGGTTGAGCCCAGAGCCTCACACATGCTAGACAAATGCTCTTCCAATGAGCTGCACGACCAGCCCCTTTTCGATTTTTTATTTTGAGACAGGGTCTCACTGAGTGGCGCAGGCTGCTTTTGGCCTTGAGCTTGTGATCCCCCTCCTCCACCTCCCAAGTGCTGGGATCACAGGCACTGCCCAGTGCCAAGCTCTAACACCCTATTTTGATGCAGAAATATCTGGCGGCACCCACTACTCGTACCATCCCAACTGGAAGAGGTGCTCAGAGGACCGAGCCAGAAACTACAGAGCTACTTGTGTCTGAGGCTTGTTGAAGTACGCAGTCTTCCCACTCAGAGGCCACTGGCTCAAAAGGTTCTTTTGGGACAGCAGGGGAGACTGGAAGGTCCTGTTTGTACTCCTACCCACTCAGTGGCCTGATGCTGCAGGCATGAATCGGGGTCACCTATTTCCTGGCACCCAATATGGTATCCAGCCCCAACTGCACACCCAATGTTCCCTGTCTGAGCAAACACAGATATCCAGAGAGGTGCCCAAGCATTCCCCTGTCTATGGTGAGCTGCGGTGGGCCTTGGTTTAAGGCAGATAAAGAACCTGGGTGGGGAGTGACAGAGGTGACAGGCTGGGCAAGAGGGCAGAGAGAAGAGAGAGCAGTGTGACAGCTGGGGGAGGGGCCGCCATATGGAAGGAGGACAGAGGAGTACAGGCCACAGGGGTGGCCCTGGAGGACCTGGGACATGAAGACAGTGATGGAAAGGACCGAAGGTTCTTACTGGTGGAGCACTGAGGCATGGCCAGGCACCCTGCCGAATGCTCCCCAGCACGCCACCAGACTACAACCCCATCAGTGACAGGGGAGCCCTGCTGAGGCCCATGAGGCAGGAGGAGGACAGAGCCAATGAAAGGATCACAGCCAGGTGGCCACGAAGCTCAAGAAAGTTGCAAAAGCATCACAGGTCCCACAGAGAAGACTCTTCCCCAAAGCAGGCTGGCAGAGGGAGGGAGGGAGGGAGG
This sequence comes from Pedetes capensis, assembly GCA_007922755.1. NCBI lineage: Eukaryota > Metazoa > Chordata > Mammalia > Rodentia > Pedetidae > Pedetes > Pedetes capensis. The sequence goes on from VMDO01002248.1 coordinate 97,030, forward strand.
GAGGAAGTGATGCGTGCGCCTTCCTACCTGAAGGCGTAGGTCTTCTGATGCCAGCTCAGCTGTCCTCGGATGCTGTAGGCAATGGTGGTGACAAACTCCCCGCCCAGCCCCAGCTCGGAGCACAGCTTCAGGGCAAACTTCTCCGGGGAGTTTTCCTTCTCTGACATGTCCCACTCAAACTGGTCCACCAGGGAGATGTTTCCTACGTGGATGTTCAGCTGCAGTGGGAACCAAAGCGCCTGAGTGAGCACAAGCCAGGCCACCCCAAGCCAGGGAGGCCACGAGGCGGGCAGAGTCCTCTCTGCAGCCACCAGGCCTAGAGTGCACCCTGGCCAGGACTCACAAGCTAAGGTACTTCGGCCCTTGTCCTTCCAGTTCCCCACGTACAAGGCGGAACTGGCTGCACAAGCCTCCGAGGGTGCCACAAGGGTCTCTGTGTCAGGGAGCTCTGAAGTGGCTCTGGTGCTCCCGAGTCCACATCGATTCCTGTTCCCCTTGCTCTGGCTCCCCACACTGACCAGTGCTCTTTTTTCTGCCTGCCACCCAGTGGCAATCGAGCTTTATGTGACTGTGCTGGCCCTGCAGAGCTCATCTGAGCATCCCTTGTCACAGCCTGCCCAAGAGCACATGAAGCCACCCTCTATGCCCTAACTCCATGGCCTTGCAGACAGAGCTAGGCCCTGACAATCCTCTCACCATCTTCCTCGCCCACTCTTCCCCCTTGGATTACTATTGCCACACCAAAACACACAGGATGGACCCTATGGGGCCTGCCTTTTTCCCCTCAACACGATGTCTGCAAGAGCCCCACTTTGGCATGGAGTGGGGACCCGCTGGGCTCCAGCTGGCCAGCAGGCCACAGGGCCTGACCAGCCATAGAGCCACCCCTTGGTATTCATAATGAGGGTCTCTTCCTGCTACCTTCTCCTCCCTCTGGCCTGGGCTACTGAGCCACACATGTCAGGCCCTGCCCAGGCCTCTCTTATGTTTGTGGCACAGCCCTCAGAGCTCTCCAAGATCATCCGAGCCAGATGTCTCCTCGCTTTCCATCTCCTGCCACCCGTGAGAACCAGGAATCCTTGCCATGTGCTTGAGGGCTTTTGAGAATCAATGAATCCCGTGGCAGCCCCAGCAAGCCGAGGACAGAAGCTGAGGTGCAGAGCTTCAGCATCTCCCACATGCGTGGGCTGCAGTTAAGTTCCCTGAGGCCTTTCCTGTCTCCGAGCTGCGCCCACACCCAGTAATCAGTGCAGGCTTCTGGAATAGTCAGACTTGCCTCTTCCCAAAAGGAATCAAGTGCTAAGCAAACCACCTGGGCCTTGGGCTGGAAAGAAAGGGCAGTGGCAGGAAACCAGCCAGCAGGGACAAACTGGACCACAGCACAGGGCTTGTACCCCACAGGGCACCCCACCCGGACACAAGGACTGTGCTTCCTGTTCCTGCCCTCTGTCACTAATGCACGTGGTTATTCAAAAGTCCAGTCTGTGAAGGAGATGCAGCAGCGCATGATCATAAGCCCAGAGCTTGGGAGGAGAGGTAGGAGGTTTGTGAGCTCATGGACAGCCAGGGCTACACACCAAGACCTTATCTGAATAAAAGAAAAAATAAATAGCTGCCCTGGGGGTTGGGGAGAGACAGACACTAAGCACACATGTGTCAGACAGTGCTAAGGGCTGGGGAGGGAAGTGGGGACAGGCAGGAAGCTGGGCTGGCCACCCGAGTCAGGAAGCCAGGAAACCTTTGAGAAGAACTCAAGAAACCCAAGGGGCAGGCATGTGGCTCCTTCACAGAGGGGGTCAGATGCAAGGGACACAGCCATGCAAAGGCCTGAGGAGGTAAGGCCTGGCACCCGAGTCAGTAAAGTGAGGGGACAAAGGGAGGAGACAAAGGTGGCCAGGGGCCAGGGCCTAGGGTGAGGAAGGCCTGGAGCTTGCCGGAAGGGCTTAGCTCCCACAGAAGGAGCTGGGGGCTTCTACAGGGTTCTGTGCAGAGGACACACTGCCTGCTACAGGTGGGAAGTGGGCTCACAGAGATTAAGTGGGGGCAGGACCCCCGAGCAGGCATGTGGTGGAGGAGGGCACAGCCGTACAAGGCCTCTCAGACCTACAGCCCTGCTTTCTGGCATTCCTCATGTGCCACTGCTGCAAAGATTCATGTCCTCCATCCAGTGTGTCCCAGGACCAAGGCACAGAAGGGCCTCCTCACAGAAACACCAGTTCTTCTCAGGGCCAGATGAAGTGGGAAACCTAGGTATGCCCTGCAGTTTCTCATCTGCAGGGTAGGTCACAGGCCCAGGGGTCAGCATGCTCATAAGGCCACACCCGTGATGAACACACCCCTATCCCATGCAGCACAGGTTCCCTAGGCCTGTGCCACTGGGCCAGATGGCAGGGCAGGAATGGGCATAGGGGACCACCTCCCAAAAGCTACCAGCTAGGGCCACCCCCTCAGGCAGAGGCTACAGATACACTGGGTAGTCACTGGGAAAGCATCCTCAGCATCCACTTAGGGAGCAGATGGTGACCTCAGAGAGATCTGCAGCTGCTGGTGGCCTCATGAGCCCCACCAAGATAACCAACAAAGAAAGCAACACTTGATTCTGAGAAGCAGGTCAGGGAAGCTAGTTGGATGGAAGACGATGCTTATGGTTGACCTCAACCATCTAGAACCTCTTGGTTGGGGAGAGCTAACACGGCCTCCTCCTTGCCAAGGTCACTAGATAAGGATGGAGCAAAGAGTGGGCCCCAGGGGCTGTCCTCCAGAGCTAGGAGACTGTCCTGAGGCCACACCTTCATCCCTCACTTATGATGCCTCCTACTCCTCAATCATGCCCTTTTCCTGCTAGCTGGCCATAATATGAAATTGAAATGGGTTAAAGAAAACATCTCTATCTCTCTCAAAACAAAGTACTAATTAGTAAGGAGACAGAGCCAGGGATCAAAAGCCTCTGGAGAAAGGAAGTCTGGCATGTGGTAGTTTTACTGGTAAATTCTACCAAACATTTAAAGAATCATCAATACCAATCCTCCTCAAGTTCTTCCCAAAAACTGAACAGGAAGGAACGTCTGTGCTTCATTCTCCTGATACCAAAATCAGCCACTTCAAGAAAGGAAAACCACAGACTAATGCCCTTTATGAACATTGATTCAGATATTCTCGGCAAAATACTAGCAGATTGCATTCAACAGCATATTAAAAAGATTATACACCACAATCAAGTGGGATTTATTCCTGAAATGTAAGGATAGCTAAACATATGAGACTCATCCAATGTTATGCACCATGTTAACAGAATGAAGAAAAACACTATGATCACCTCAACTGATGCAGAAAAAGCATCTGACAAAATCCAACACCCTTTCATGATAAAAACAAACTGGGAACAGAAGGAAACTATTTCTACAAATAAAAGCCATACATGAAAATCCCATCGCTAACACCGTACTTACTAATAAAAGATTTAAAACGTTTACTCCATGACAAATATGTCCATCCTTACCACTTTTATTCAACACAGTAGCCAGAGCAATTAGGCCAGAAAAATAAAGGTCATCCAGCTGGGTGTGGTGGTTCATGCCTGTAATCACAGCAACTCAGGTGGCAGAGGCAGGAGGATCACAAGTTTGAGACCAGAGGTATAGCGAGATTCTGTCTCAAAAAGTAAAAAAATGGTCTGGGGGTTGCAGCTCAGTGATACAACACTTGCAAAGCATGTAAGTGTTAGGCCCTGTGTTAAACCTCCCAGTACTGCCGCCCCCCTGCAAAAAAAAAAGTCATCCAACTCAAGTGAAAGAAGTTATCTGTCTAGACTATGATAGGACTTTATGTGTGGAAAACCTTAAAAGATTAAAATAAACAAATAAACAGACACAAATGAAGCTGCAAAGTAGTAGAATACAAAATCAACATACAAAAACCAGTTATAACTGGGAACGGTGGCACATGCCTGTAATCCCAGCAATTTGAGAGGCAGAGGCAGGAGCATCACAAGTTTGAGACCAGAGGGTAATTTAGCGAGACCCTGTCTCAGACAGTAAAAAATTGGGCTGAGGGTGCAGCTCAGTGGTATAGCACATGCAAAGCGTGTAAGCACAAGGCCCTGGGTTCAATCAACCCCAAGTACTGCAAAAAAAAATAAATAAATAAAAATAAAAAAAATAAATTCAATTCTACACCTAACAATAAATAATCCAAAAAGGAAATTAAAAACAATTTAAAATAGCATCAAGAATAAAAGACAGAAGAATTAGTTAAACCAAAGAAGTTAAAGACTTGTACACTGAAAACTACACAAAGTTGCTGAAGGAAATGAAAGATGGCATAAATCAGTGGAAAGAAATCCCATGTTCATATTGTTAAGATGTCAATACTAAGCCAGACATGATAGCATATACCTGTAACCCAGCACTTGGGAGGCTGAGGCAGGAGGATCAACATGAATTCCAGGCCTGCCTGGTCTACACAGCAAGTTCTAGGACAGCGGGGGCTACAATATGAGACTCTGTCTCAAAGAACAAACAAACAAAAGCTGTTAATAGTACCAAGGCAGATGACAGATTCAATGTAACCCTTATTAAAATCTCAAGTTTTGTGTAGAAATAGAGAGTCCATCTTAAAATTTATATTGAATCTAAAGGACCCTGACTGAACAGCCAAAATCATTACTTCAAAAGAATGACATTGCAAGACTTGTACTTCCTAATTTCAAAATTTACTACAAAGCTACAATAATCAAAACAACGTTCTGAGATAGACTGACAAACACAAAACATAAACAAACAAAATAGACCTAAATGGAAGAGCTATACTATAAACCTCGTAGCAAAAAACCCAGGGGGAAATCGTCATGGTATTGGATTTGGTAAACGATTTTGAGCTATGACACCAAGGGTACAAGGAGCAAACAGAAAAAGAAGACAAAAAAGATGTCATCAAAATTTGGGGCTAGGGTTGTAGCTTATGGCCAAGCACTTGCCTACCATGCACAGGCCCCAAGTTGGATCCCTGGTAATACAAATTAATTAAATTAAAAATTTTTTTTGTGCATTAAGGGACATTAATGGACTGGGGAAGATATAAGGCAAAGAGAATAATTTAGCTCATAATTCTGAAGGCTCTAAAGCACTTGCCTGCTATACATAAGGTCCTGGATTCAATCTCTAGCACCACAAAGAAAAAAGAAAAAAATAGACAAAAGGACAATGTCAACAAAGTAAAAAGGCAACCCACTGAATGAGAAAAAATATTTGGAAATTACCTGTCTGTTGAGGGACTGATATCTGGCATACAGAACTCGTAAAACTCAAGAATAAAACCAAAAACCCAATTCAAAATAGCTAAAGGATTTGAACAGACGTTTCTCCAAAGACAAATAGCCAATAAGCGTATGAAAAGGTATTCAACATCTCTAACTTTTATGGAAATGTAAATCAAAATCACATTAAGATGTCACTTCATACCAATTAGGATGGGCACTGCATTAAGAAAAGCAGAAAATAACAAGTGTTAGTGAATATGGGGAGAAACTGGAACCTTTGTGTATTGTTTCTGAAAATGTAAAATGGTACAACTGCTGTGGAAAAGTTTGGTGGGTTCCAGGGCATGTTGGTGCACACCAACAACTCCAGCAGTAGAGGCAGGAGGACTGTGAGTTCAAGGCCAGAGGGAGCCCATGTAACTTAGCAAGACAGTGTCTCAAGATAAAAATTAAAAAGGGTTGGAGGCACAGCTCAGTGGAAGAGCACTTGCAAAGAATGTGGGAGGCCCTGCGTTCAGCCCTTCAGAACTACAAAGAAAAGGAAAAAGAAAAGAGAAGAGGAAAAGAAAGGGAAGGAGAGGGAGAGGGAAAGGGGGGGGAAGAAACCTTTGGTGGCTCCTCAAAATACTTAAAAATACTAAAAATAGAACAATCATGAAAGTTTCAGCAAGTTTACTTGTGAGGATATATTTCAAAGAATTGAAAGTAAGTATACAAATAGATATTTGCACATGTCCACAGGAGAATTATTCACAGTAACTAAAATGTGGCAGAATCCAACTGTCCACTGATGGATAAATTAGCAAAATGTGCGAAACATATGCAATGGAATATTATTGAGTCCTGAGATATTCCTGGCTGAGCCCAGACTACGTGAAGATTGCAGCTATGCTGCCCACCTTACTGTAGGCTTCCCTGCTTTGTCCATTGGCAGCCTTCTCCTCCTTTGTTCCTCCTGGGCTTTGCTTGTCATACAACAATACTTTGGAACCTGTTCAGAATGTGACACTTTACTCTTAAGAGGTCAGCCCACCCCTTCCTGGGAGTCAGAGGCAAGTGCTCCCCAACAGACAGCTTCTCAGAAGCCTGTCCCTCAGCATGGAGGCCAGCTTCTGCCAAGGCCTTGATGTGCCCTCAGTACCCCACAATTAACTCCCCCTCCAGCCCATAGGGACGAGACACCTACTTTGATGATGACACGCTGGTCAGACTGGTCCTCCAGGATGCTGTCTGTGGGGTAAGACTCAATCTGCTGTCTGATGGCGGAGGCAATGGCCGGCACAAATGTGAGTGGATTCAGATCCAGGTCATCACAGAGGATTTCGGAGAACATCTCAGGAGTCATCAGCTTCTCTGAAATTAGGAGGCAGGCAGGCATCACAACAGATCATAGGGCTTCTCACCATGCTCATGCCTGGCTGTCCAGATACCGAGTAGGGGAGGAAGCCCACATCAACCATCCCTCCCTTTAGGCCCTCATCCCACAGCATCTCCTCCTCCATGCCTCTAGGGGTTCTCCCAATGGTAATGTCTTATAAAATAGTATAATCTCATAATTAGGATTCAGGTCCTAGCCAAGACACAGGACATCTCTACTATGTTGCCCTTCTTTAGCCTAGCCAGCCACTCCCCCACTCCCGCCCCATCCTCAAACCCTGGTCTTCATTTCTGTAATTTTCCTTCCAGGAATGATATATATAAATGGAATGGTATAGCATGTAACTTTTGGGATTACCTTTTTTTACTCAGCAAAATTATCCAGAGATTCATTCAGGTTGTCACTTCCTTTTCATTGCCAAGTCACATCCCATTGTATGGAGGTATCACAATTTTGTTTAGTTATTCATGCACTGAAGGGTATTTGGACAGTTTCCAGTTTCTGGCTATTAGGAATAAAGCTGCTATGAACATCTGCATAGGCTTTACTGTAAATGGTCTTTGTTTTTCTGGGACATACACCCAGGAGTGCAACTGCTGGGTCATATGGTAATTGTATGTTTAGTTTTTAGAAGAAATTGCCAAACTGTTTTCCAGAGTAGCTGAAGTATGTGAGAGACCCAGTTCCTCTGCATCTTCACCAGCATCTGGTGTTATCATTACTTTTCACAGGTGTGGAAGACACTGTAGTTATGAATTTGTATTTTCTAATGGCTAATAATGCAGAACATCTTTCCAATATTTATTTGCCACCTGTATGTCTTTTTCAGTGAATTGTGTTTTCGTATCTTTTATTGTTTTGCTCTAATTGGATTGCTTTTTTACTTGGGGTTTTAAAAGTTTCCTATATAGTCTTGTTTCGTTTCCTTCCTTCCTTCCTTCCTTCCTTCTTTCCTTTTGTGGTACTGGGGGTTGAGCCGGGGCCTTCCATTTGCATGCTTTGCAAGTGCTGTACAACTGAGTTGCACCCCTAAACCATTTTTTTAGTTTTTGAGACAGGGTCTCGCTAAATTACACAGACTGCCTCTCGTCTCAAACTTGCGATCCTCCTGCCTCTGCCTCTGCTTCCTGAGTCACTGGGATTATAGGCGTACACCACCACGCACAGTTCAAAGTTCTCTATATATTTTAAGTTGTAATCTTTTTTCAGATATGTTTCCCTGATATTTTCTCCCACTATGCAGCTTGTCTCTTCACCCTTTTAACAGGGTCTTTTGCACAGCAAAGTTTTGATGAAGTCTAATTTTCAGTATTTCTTCTTATGGATTGTACGATTGGTTCTCATAAATTCTTTGTCTAGCCCTAGACATCCAAGATTTTCTCCTAATTTTTCCCCCCAGAATTCTCATAGTTTTGTGTTTTATATTTAAGTCTGTGCTCCTTTCGGGGTTCATTTTTGTATAAGGTGTGAGGTGTAGGTCAAAGATCATTTACTTATTTATGTACGTCAAGTTGCTCCAGCATCATTTTGTTCAAAGGGCTATTGTCCCTCCACTCAACTGCATGTACTCCTTTGTCAAAAATCAGTAAGACTTATTTTTGTGGTTCTGTCTCTGGATTCTCAACTCTGTTCTGTTGATATGGGTGTATTATTCTGCCAGTTCCCCATAAGCTAGATTACTGTAGCTACACAGTAAACATTGAGATTGGTTAGAATGATCCCCCACCCCCTTATTCTTTTAACACATTGATTCAGCTATTTTAATTCCTTTGCTTTTCCATATAAATTTTAGGATAATCTTGGCTATATTTATAAAAATCTTGTTTGGATTTTCATAGGTATTTCATTAAACTTGTATATCAATTTAGGGAGAATTGACATGTTAAGCATTTTAATCAGTGAATACGGTATGTTTCTCCATGTTTAGATTTTTTAAAATCACTTCCATCAAACTTTTAGCTTTGGACATAAAAATTATACATGTATTTTGTTAACTCTAATATCCTGAAAACAATCAGCCATTGAAAACCCTATGAATAGCAGAGAAGCACTGCTAGTAGTGCCAGGCATGGCACAGTGTGGGGCAGTGTTTTGTCTGTCATAAAACAGGGTTGCTATGAGTTGGAGCCAACTCAATGGCATCTAACAACAATACCTAAATGCTCCTTTTAAAAACTGATTGTAAATAGTCCCTGTGTTAGTCCACATTCCATTGCTATAAAAAAAAATGACTAAGGCTGGGGAAGGTATAAAGCAAAGAGGTTTACTGAGCTCACGGTTCTAAAGGCTCAGAAGAATAGCATCAGCTTCTGCTCAACTCTGGTGAGGCCCGCATTATGGCGGATAGCATCACAATGCTAGAAGTGTATTACAGAAGAGACCATATCACAAGATGGGAACCCACATCTAGGGAGGGCCAGACTTATCTTTTATAACAACTCACTTTTGAAGGAATTCATTCACTCCTCCAGACCAGTATTCATTCCTTCTGAGGGTAGATCTTACCATTTCCCATAAGCCTCCACCTCTTAAAGGTTCTACCTCTTAATACTGCCACATTGGAGACCACACTTCCAACATACCAACCTTTGGGGAACAAGTCACATCCAAATCATAATGGTAATTTTTTGAACTGTCAATCTATGTTTAATGACTATTTTTAGTTTCTATTTCTTTTTTGCATACTATGGGGCTAAACACAGGGCCTTACAAATACTTTGCAAGTGCTCTACCACTGAGCTAAACCTCCAGCTCCCCCTACCGCCACCTTATTTTGTGGTACTCAGGGGTTGAATTCTGGGCCTCATGTATGCTTCTTGCAAGCACTCTACCCGTGATCCATATCCCAAGCCTATTTTTTATTTTGTATTTTGAGACAGGGTCTCACTATATTACACAGGCTGCCTCTGGCCTCAAACTTGCAATCCTCCTGCCTCTCCCTCCAAGTTGCTGGGATTATAGGCAGTTCTGACTTTACTTTTTTAATGTTGGCTACAAACTTTTTTCCAGTTTTATTGGTAACATTTTTAATTAACATACAAAATAATGGGTTTCACTGTGACATTTTCATACATGCATATCATTATACATTGCTCATATTCACTCCTCCATCACCCTTTCATGTCCCCCCACCCCCTCCTGCTGGTTCCCTTTCTCCCCACAGTCCCTTTTCTTCTTTCATGTCTTATATAAAATTTTTTAACTCTAAATTCTGCATATGAGAAAATACGTGATGTCTCTCTCCCACCTTTTATACTAACTTTAAATAATTTTTCCTACATGAGTTTCCATAAGTATTTTATATAAACAGAATCACAGTATATAAATTGCCTTACAATCCTCTTTTGTTGCTAAACCATATGTTATAAACTATCTTTGGTGTCATAAAGTAGTATACTATGTTTATGGCACATTATGTTAAGGTTATATATATATATATATGCCATTGTTTTGTTAACGTAATTAATTCTTATCTCCTTATGCTCTCACATTTGGATCACTTTACATTGTTTAACATTCTAATCAGTACTGGGATAAACATCCTCATGGTTAGATCTCAGTGCATATCTTTGATTGTCTTGACATAAGTGTCTTCCCAATTGCAAATGCACTTCTTAGAGCACACATTTCCTATCCCAAAATGTAGGCACCCAACCACCCTCCGGAAAGACTATTCCAATTTATACGCTCACAAGCAGAGCAAGAGGAGACCTACAAGCCTCTTGTTCTTAGTATTGTAAACTACGCATACATGTTCTGGCCCTTATTCTCCAGCACCCCAGAGCTTCCTTTGGGCAGCTTCCTGCAAGGACCCTTTACACACCTTGCAGAGTAGCTGTTCACATGGACATCCGATCTGGAGTGATATTCTGTAACAGGAAGCAATTTTTCTTATTTGTAGATGAGGATATACATTCGCCAGAGACGGTTGCTCCTTGGAAAACCTTCTTTACCTGGTCTCCAGGACAGACTCTGCTTCCTGGGGATGCAGAAGTAGCTATCCTTCTGTGCACCATCCTCCCTGTGCCAAGGTCCCTGAGAACAGTTTTGTTTTTGCTACTAATTTTAGTGTCTACAGGCCTACATGTTAACAGTATATAGATACAACTCATTTTTTCATGTTTACCTTGTATCCTGTGAGCTTGCTGAACTCAATTATTAGTTCTAGGTGGTTTTTTGGGTGTGTGTGTGTGTGTGTGTGTGTGTGTGTGTGTGTGTGTGTGTGTGCGTGTGCGTGTTTGTGTGTGTGTGTTACTGGGGCATTGAACCCTGGGCCTCATATGTGCTTTGCAAGTGCTCTCCAAAGAGCTGCATCCTCAGCCCATTTTTTTACTTTTCCTTTAGGCCGAGTCTTGCTAGGTTATACAGGCTGCCTCTGGCCTCAAACTTTGCAATCCTTCTACATCCACCTCCTGAGTTGCTGAGATTGTAAGTATGTGCCACCATGCCTGACTTCTTTGGGATTTTCTACATAGACAATCAAATCATCTGCAAATAGGGTCAGTTTCATTTCTTCCTTTCCAATCTGTGTCTTTTATTTCTTTTTCTTGCCTTATTGCACTCACTAGAACTTCTAGCACTATGCTAAATAAGAGGGATGACAGCAGACAACCTTGCCTTATTGTTGACCTTGGGGGAAAAAGCATTTTGCATTTCCCTATTAAATATAATGTCAGTCACATATTTTTCTGTAGATGCTCTTTATCAAATGGAGGAAATTTCCCACTAGTCTTATTTTTCTTTTTTCTTTCTTTCTTTTTTTTTTTTTTTGGTGGTACTGGGGGTTGAACCCAGGGCCTCGCGCCTGCATGCTTTGCAAAGGCTGAACCACTGAGCTGCACCTCTAGCCCATTTTTTTTTACTTTTTGAGACAGGGTCTCGCTAAGTTATGCAGACTGCCTCTGGTCTTGAACTTGTGATCCTCCTGCCTCTGCCTCCTGAGCTGCTGGGATTACAGGTTTGTGCCACTGTGCCCGGTGCTGTCTTATTTTTCTTACAGTAAAAATCCATAAATGGCTGTTGAATTCTATCAATTTTTTTCTCTATCGATTGATATGATCATGTGGCTTTTTTTTCTTCTTTATTCTGTTAACACAGTGAATTACACTGATTGATCTTCAAATACTGAACCATTTTTCCATGCCTGGAATAAACCCCATTTCTTTTGGGGGTGTTTTAAAATTCCAAATTCTATTTCTTTAATAGTTATATAAAGTTCTAATTATCCATTTGATATTGGGTGAGTGGTGGTAATTTGTATTTTGCAAGGAATTGGTCATTTTGTGCAATCTGCAAATTTCTGTTTGGAGAGTTGTTCACAGTCTTCCCTTTTTTGTTATCAGCAAAGCCTGTAGTGATATATTTCATTCTTGATACTGGCAACTTATGTTGCCTTTTTTTTTTTTTGGTCAGTCTTGGTAGAAGTTGTAAATTTTATTGATATTTCAGAGTACCAACTATGTTTTATTAGTTTTCTCCATTGCTTTTTTCTGTCTCAATTCTATTCTTTTCTGCTCTTCTTATTGTGTCCCCCCTTCTCCTTGCTTTGGTTTCATTTTGCTCTTCTCTTTCCTCAGTTTTTTTTTTTTTCCTGGTATTGGGAGTTGAACCCAGGGTCTCGCGCGTGAGTGCTTTGTAAGTGCTGGACCACTGAGCTGCACCCCAAGCCCATTTTTTTACTTTTTGAGACAGGGTCTCCCTAAGTTACGCAGACCACCTCTGGTCTTGAACTTGAGATCCTCCTGCCTCTGCCTCCTGTATTTCCTCAGTTCTTGAGATGGGAGCTTAGATTACTGATTTGTAGCTTTTCTGTTCCTGCTCCTTCTCTTTCTACTTCTTTTTTTCTTTTTTCTTTGAGACAGGGTCTCACTATGGAGCCCAGGCTAGCCTCAAACTCACAGTTCTCCTGCCTCTGCCTTCGAATGCTGGGATCACAGCAACAGCCACCATGCAGGGCATTTTTTCTGTTTTCTAACATATGCACTGGTGCTACAGATTACCTGCACAGCACTATTTTAACTGTACCCCACAAATTTTGATAATGTTGTATGCTTCATTCTCTGGTTTTTTTTTTTTTTTTTGTATGTTTCATTTTCATTCAGGTCTTTGTACATTTAAAATATTCCCTTTAGGCTTCTCTTTGAACCTGAGTGATTTAGAAGTGTGTTGTTTAGTTTGCAAGTATTTGAGTCCACTGTGGTTGTTCTTCAACCACAAAAGTTTCCATTCTTTTAAGTTTGTTGTGGTTTATGACAGATGATATGGTTTATAAGGTATATGTTCCACAGGCACTTGTAAAGACTACATGTTCAGCTGTGTTGGAGTGTTCTATAAATGCTAAGCAGATTCTGCTAGCTGCTGGTGTTTTCAAGTTCTTCTAGCATCTTGCTGACTGTTTTTCCAGTTGTCCTATTAGATGCTGAGAGAGGGATGCTGACGTCTCCAATGTAAGTGTGGATATGTCTATTTTTCCTTTCAATTCTATCTGTTTTTACTTCACATTTTCAAAGTAAATGAGTATGACTAAAAACACAGAAAAGCAATAGCAAGTTTGACATTCTTAACCACTAGTGAAGAATCACAGCTTTTATACACACCCTAAATACCACGTATGGCTGAGGAAGAGTTTGGAGAACATGATTTTGGTTCTCCGTGTGTTTATGTAAATTAAATTTAGTGGAGGTCATAGTTTACATGAGGACTCCTATGAGGAACAGCCCAGTGAAACTTATGGTGGAGTCCTGAAAAGACGCTAGTCTTCATTACTTCACACTGTGTCCTCCTCATGAGGGCTATGAGGACAGGGTCTCCCGGACCCTGCTTTGCAAGTGACTCTGCTTCTTTTGAGCCCACACTGCTGCTAATCATGTTATTTTTTTGGTTTTTTTTGAGACAGTTTCCCTGTGTAGTCCAGGCTGGCCTCCAACTCCTGTCAATCCTCTTGCCTCAGCCTCCTCCTGAGTACTGGAATTAGAGGTGTGCACCACCATACCTGGCTTTGCTGCTGATCTTGACCTCACCCAGAGCAGGGAAGTCACCATCACACCTCTCCTCCTGATTCTTAAAGGCCAAGAGCTGTTCCCACGTCCTAGCAAAGTACATCCAACTGAAATCTGGATTTGAGCCTGAGCACTGGCTTCCTTTTATATTCCCTAGTTTCATCTTTTCCTCTACCCACTTTTTTCTAACCAGTTCTTTTTCACTTACATTAATCTTTTGTATTGAGTGTCCTTATGTAATCTTACATCTCTTCTGGAACAGGGCAAGAGTATAAGTAAGTAATAAAAATGCTCTATGCATTGTTTAAAGACAATATACATACTGATTCAATTTGGACAACTATGTTCCTATTTTGGGCTAAGTTTTATGCTAAGTGCTACAAGCATCAATAAGCCAGGTGTGGTGGCACATGCCTATAAAACCCAGCACTTATGAGATTGACGTAGGAGGATTGGGAGTTCGAGGCCAGGCTGGGCTACACAGTGAGATTTTGCCTCAAAAATAAATAAATAAACAAAAACAAAAACAAACAAACAAACAAAAACAGTAGGAGCAATTCAAACCAGGGTTCTTCAACTCAAGGGGCTGAAGTAGAGACATGGACAGATTTAGCAAATAACTATGACACAGGCCAGCTGAGATAAGTGGGGAACTCAGCAAAGGTAAAGGACAATAAATAGCATCACCTGGTATTTGTGGGCCGCCTGGTCCCAGTGCTGGTGTCACCTTCCCCATTTACCCTTAATATGACCTCCTGGGACCTCTTATCAATGTCCTCCCTCACTCATGTACACACTCACCAGCTAACCCATAGGCCCTGGAGGATAGGCACTGGGCTCTCAAAGCTGAAAAGAGGCCCTTGGACTTGGGCCTGGCATACCAGGTGGCTGGGGATGGCCAAAGGAAGCAGCCTAATCCTCCCGGAAAGCTCAAGGCAGCCACACATCAATAGCCACTCACAGTCACCTCAGGAAATCCTCTCTGGGAGAAAAACTGTTGGCAAATGTTATTTGCTGTGGATACATCCATAGCAAAGGGAGTGTCAGTAAAGTAGTTGCCTCAACTCTACATAAAACCATAGAGCAATTATGAAGATCAAAAAAATGATGGAGATACTTATGGTAAGTAAAAACAAAACAAAAGCAAACAAATAAAAAAAATCCCCCAACCAAAAGACCTGCATATGCACTGTAATTATAACTATGTCATTGTCGGTACATGGAAGTGACTAGAAGAGAAATGGCACAACTAAAAATATTAATAGTGAGATTCTCGTGATCTTAAACTTTTAACCATTTAAGCCAGGTGTGGTGGCACACGCTTATAATCAGCACTGGGGAAGCAGGGGTAGAAGGATTGTGAGTTCTAGGCCACCTGGACTACATGGCAAGACCCTGTCTCCAAAACCAACCAACTAAACAAAAAGACCACTTGAAAACCAAACAACTTTATCCATTTAAAAAGAGTCATTGCTTTTTGTTGGAATATAAATAATGGAATTACTATAAAAAGTACAGAAGGGCTGAGATGTAGCTCAGTGGTAGAGCGCTTGCCTAGCATGCGTGAGGCCCTGGCTCCATTCCCAGTATTACAAAGAAAAAAAATGTCTAACAGATTTTGGAAAAACACGAACAAAATAAACAAATGCTCTTGGCATAAGCCTTCTGTCAATGTTTACACCAAAAGAGTCATGATGGGACAGCAGAAGCCAAGACCAGCATGTTCATCATCACTGTACCTACATGGTCCTGCTATGCCAGTCTCCTGAGCCACCCAGCCTCATGGAGGGGACAGAGCCTGAAGCTCCTATGGTGCTGTATTTTCTTTCTTTCTTTCCTTCTTTTCTCTTCCACCCACCACTCCCTCTCTCTCTCGGTTGGACACACAGTCTTACTGCACAGCCCAGACTGGCCTCAAACTCATCAATCTTTCTGCCTTGGCCCCAGAATGCTGAGATTACAGGTGTGTCCAACCAGGCCCGGCTATTGCTGTGGTCTGAATATGATCTGCCCACACAAAAATTCATGTTGAAGCTTGGTCCCCAGTGCAGCAGGGTTGGGTTGGGAGGTGGGGCCTAGGGGGAAGCGTTTGGGTTATGGGGGCAGAACCTTCATAGATAGATGAATGCCTTTCTGCAGTGAGTCCTCCCTCTTGTGGGCCTGGTCTAGTTATTTCAAGAGCAGGGTGTTATAAATCAAGTCCTCCCCTCATTCTGTCTCTTTCATATGTGCCCTCGTGTACTTCTACTTCCTGTGAGGTGAAGCAGCACAAGGCCCTCACTAGAAGCTGAGCTGATGCAGCTGCCTGATCTTGAACTTCCCGGCCTCCAAAACCATGAGTGAAAATAAGCCTCTTTTGTTTTTGAACCACCCAGTCTCAGATATTTAGTTATAGCAATAGAGAATGGACTAAGACACATGCCTAGCCCACCAGGAACAGGGAACAGTGGTAGAACCAGAATAAACCCAGAGTCCACACCTGTGAGAACCATGCCAGGATGGTCCAAGTGTCAAATCCAGAATCTGCCTGACAGGCAACTGTTGGGAAAAGGTGCCGCTTGGACTTAAGGCCAGCCAAGATGACTACCCACATACCATTCATGTTCCAGGTAAAGGCATCCCGCAGCTTCTGCCCATCTATCTCCATGTCTAGCCGGATGGGCACCAGCACCTCAGGCTGGGATGCATTCTCGTGGATCACAGCAGGGTCATGGTCATCAAAGCTGCAAGTGAAATCACAGCACCAGTTAACCAGGATGCTGAGGGTCTCTGCTGAGGGATGTGAGTTGCCAGCATCCCTCTGTACTCCAGTCACTGTAACTGTGGCTGACTGAGAAAGGCCACCTCTCATAGGCATTTGTCACCTAATGCTGAGGCAGCACAGATGAGGTCATCAGGGGTTTCAAAGCCACAAACTAATGGGGGCAGCAGGAGCTATAAATGGCAAGCACTAGCCTGTCTGCAACAAATGCTATAGCAGAGATGGACTGTGTGGTTCAGGGATGCGTGGGGAAGGGCCAGGAAGCTGCTGACCTGGGCAGCAGAACAAAAACTGAAACATGCTCTGAAGAGAGATTAAGGCTCCAACTAGGCAAGGCTTTCACTGAGAGCTTCAAGGAAGCAGTGCATTTCCAGTAGAGGAAATGCTCAGGTGCAGGTAGAAAGGAGGACAGAAATGCCAAGGGGTCAGCCAACAGGCCACTGAGGGGGAGAGGAGAACTCACAGGAGAGTCCTGGGGACTCCACAGAGTTGGTCAGTGTCAAAGTACCAAGGCTCTCCCTCTCAAGCTGCCCCAAGGGAGCCCTGGGATTCTGAGCAAGGGAGCAACATACTTTAGGAGGGTAAGGAGAGAACTGATGAGACAGGCAAGTGGAGTCTATGAGAAGGCACTGGAGGGCACGGGAAACCTGAGGCCCTGCAGAGCAGAGAAACAACCTCAGATAAACCGCGAGGAATGCTGGAGACAGGACACGCAATTTGAAAGGGAGAGGGGACACCTAACTAGAGATGGGGGAGGGGTGGGGAAAGGATGGGGAGTGAGGGGAAGAGGAAAGACTGACGAGCCAGATGAATGAGGTCCAGTATAGGGAAAGGCCAGCGGGGCAGGCCGTGTTCTGAGGGTGTGGCAGGAACCACAGCAGAGCAGCAGTAGTGCCAGATGGCACAGCCCCAAGAGAACCCAACCTTAGCTCCAAGTGTGACGGGGAGCCTAGGGGATCTGCCTGGATAGAGGGACCCAGGCCAGCCTCAGAACTGAGAGTGCAGCAGGGAGGGAAGCAGGGGCTGCTGTAAACACACCCAGCAAGGCCTGGCAGGGAGGTGGCTACGGTGGTCCATTCTAGAAACTCAGAGTGCTGAGCAGGTATGAAGCTGCTGAGATAGGCTGGTGGTGTGAGAGAAAGGAAGGTGAGAAAGTGCTCCCGGCTTTGGGCCTGAGCAAGGGGAGGGCCAGATACAAAGCCTCAGGGTGGAGAAGCCTGTGGCTTCGTGTGACTAAGGATGCTAGGGTGGTAGCCAGGGGTGCTCTAGGCCTTAGAGACAAATGTGGGGATGAAAGCCGGAAAAATACTCCCTAAACCTGTGACCATTACTTCATGTGATCTAAAAAAGGAGAGAGCAAAGATATGACTAAGTGAAGGTTCCTCAGAAGAAACTACAGCCAGTACCTAGATTATACCAGGGTCCTTCTGAGAGAAACAGAGGGAGCCTTCACACACACAGAGTAGGAGGGCACAGGACCAAAAGGCTGGGCCTGGAGTAATGTGGCCACAAGCCAAGGAATGCAGCAGCCACCAGGGCTAAAGAGGTGAGGGCGAGGTGGCCCCTAGAGCTGCCTGGAGGGAGCACGGCATGCCCACAGCTTCACTCAGGCCTAATGAACCAGATTTTGCACACCTGGCTTCTAAAACTAGGAGAGAACCAATTTGTGGTGGCTTGTTCCAGCAGCCACAGAGAACTGACACAGCGGGAGCCACACGCACGGCATCAGAAAGCCCCAGACTGGCTGTGACCAACTCCTGTGAAAGGGAGGGCAAAGGACAGACATAAGGACTGTGGCCCTAGGAACTCCACCAAGATGCAAAGGAGTGAGGTATAAAATGTGAGAGGCAGCCAGTCGTGGTGGGGCATGCCTATAATCCCAGTGACTCAGGAGGCAGAGGCAGGAGGATCGCAAGTTCGAGACCAGAGGCAGTCTGTGTAATTTAGAGAGACCCTGTCTCAGAAAGTTAAAAAAAATGGGTTGGGGGTGCAGCTCAGTGGTACAGCACTTGCAAAGCATGCAAGCACGAGGCCCTCGGTTCAACCCCCAGTACTGCCAAAAAAAAAAAAAAAAAAAAAAAAAAAAAAAAAAAAGTGAGAGGCCAAAGCAGGGAGTGGAGGAGCTGGGGAAAGCCAGGAGTGACATCCTGAAGCTGGCATCTTGAGAAGAGGTGGGCAGTGTAGCATTTGTGATACAAGGTTGCAGCAGAGGTCCTCTCTGGGAAGGAGGCTAAAAGGCGCTGTGAATAGAGGTGGACCCCACGCAGAGGCTGAGCCTGGGAGCGTGGACTCACCACAAGGGGAAGGTTCTCTTCTTGTCGCGGCCCATGCGGTTCCTGTTGATGGTGGTGGAACATGGCACGGCATCCAGATGGTGGGAGCTGTTAGGCAGAGTTGGCACCCACTGGCTGTTCCTCTTGGCCTTCTGTTCCCTGAGAAGACACAGGTAAAAGTGCCTCCATTGCATCAGGAGTCCACTTCTGCCTACCAGGCCTCCACCTATGTTCAGTGGATGCCCGTGCCAGGCGTCAAGCTCCTGCGGAAGACTCTGTTACCTGACTCTGTGGGGCTCTGTTTCCCTGCTCTCTCTAGCCACTAGAGGTACCAGGGTGAGAGGAAGAGTGCAGAGGGTGCCTGACATGGCCAAGGGAATGAGGTGACTGCTCACCCATGCCATGGTGTACTGTACTCCTCACCTGGCACGGCTCACAGAGAATCATGTCCCTAATCAGGGGAAGGTCACCAGAGGGGCGTACACTGGAGAGAAGCCTTAAACAGAGAGTTGGGGTTCACTGGGGGTGGTAGGCAAAGAGCAGGAGCAGTAGGGATGAGAGCACCATGAACACTCCAGGGGCACAGGCTGAGACAGAGGGGCCCTAATCACAGGGCCTCTGTGTGCTGTGAAAAAGTGACTTTACCCAACAAGTGGCTGAGAGTCCCCAAAGGGTTAGGAGAAGTGTGACCAGACTGTGATAGATTTTTTTTTCCCATTCTTTCTGTTGCCCAGGCTGGCTCTGAACTCCTGGGCTCAAGCGATCCTCTCGCCTCAGCCTCCTGAGGAGCTGGGACGACAGGACTGCACCATCAGGCCTGGCAGATTGTGATTTTAGACATGCTGGCCAGTTGAGATGGACAAGAGAAGGCTTCTGGCCTCCAAGCTTCCAGAGCTGCAGAGGTGAGAAAATGGATTGGTAAATACCTTCTAAAAAGCGATACCTAAAGTAATTTAAATAACCCATGCTGAAAGCTGGGCACGGTGGTGCACGCCTGTAATCCCAGCAACTTGGGAGAAGGAGGCAGGAGGACCACAAGTTTGAGACCAGAGGCAGTCTGTGTAATTTAGTGAAACCCTGTCTCCAAAACTAAAAAAATAGCTGGGTGCAGTGGTGCACACCTGTAATCCCAGCGGCTCAGAAGGCGGAGGCAGGAGGATTGCAAGTTCGAGACCCTGTCTCAAAAAGTAAAAAAATGGGGGAAGGGTGCAGCTCAGTGGTCGAGCACTTGCAGAGCATGGAAGTGGAAGGCCCTGGGTTCAACTTCCAATACCTCAAAAAAGAAAAAAGAAAAAAAAAAAAAAAAAAACTAAGAAAATGTGCTGAGGGTATAGCTCAGCGGTATAGCCCTTGCAAAGCATGCAAGTCCAAGGCCATGGGATCAACCTCCAGTACAGGGGGCAAAAAAAAATTAACCCATGCTGCATGAAGAGCTCCCTCTTTTCTACAAATACCAGGTTGCTTTTCTACTGTGAAAATTCCTGAAGCCATTTTACAGTATGGCTCCAGTGCTGAGTTAGAGCACCTGAGTTCCCATAGTGTTCTGAGTATTCATCTTCCTGAGACCAGACCCAACAGCGAGGGCAGCAACTGTGTGTTGCTCACCTTTATATTCCTACCACCTATACACATAGCTCCTGCTACTCCTCAGCACAAGTGATGACAATCACGCAGTAGCGCCCTCTACAGAGGCTCCTGGGAGAAGTGGCATTCAGGCATTTCTCCTTACAGCAGGTGGTGAAGGTTGGAGGTCAGAGGCAGTGCCCAAGGCCTGTGTCGGCACTAAGCCCTTCAATTTTTTTGTCTTCTAAAGGTAGGGCCACTTATACCTCCCGAGGTCTGGGACCAACTCCTGAACAAGAGTAGGGGCAGGGAGGGATTCACAGGACCCAATTTGGCCAGGACTATAGCAAGTCTCCTGCCCTTCAGGCCTTGCTCTGATCCACCTTCACCTTACACTCCAGACCTGGAACACATGGGGAAAGTGACTAATTTATACAGGGTCTAAGAGTTAAGACAGAAGGCGGGGTCCATATCTCAGCCTACCCGGGCAAGTGGTTCACTCAGAGTGTGAAGTTTTCAGTAGCAAACTCCTGAGCCCCAACCAGATAAGTGAGTCCCCACCTCTGGAGAAGGGCAGGGGATTATGGATTCTTTACAACTTCCACAGCTGATTCCAGCTAGGCCTGTATTTGGACCCCACAAATGTTGACTACCTCTTCTTTTCTGGATGGATATGCTCCTAGACCCTGGACTGGGCCCTCATTCCTTGCCCCCCAAACTCTGCCCTATCTTGGAAGCAATCTCTCTCATTACCAGGTCTGTGCTGCTCTGCCAGTCCCTCATCTGGCAGCCACCTCAGGTAGACAATGCAAATTACATGACAGATCACAGACACCGTGAACGCAGACGCTCAGCTACACACAAACATGAGAATCTAAGCACAAAATCCAATCCTGCTCCTACTGCAAGATCTCCCCAAGGGGGACATTCAACTTCTGCTCAAACTGTCCAGTGATCCGGTAAGGAGGCTGCCAGGCCCCTTGTTAGGCTAGCTGAGCAGCAAGGAGCCAGCCAAACCTGCTTCCTTCAAACCTCTGCCACTCCTGCCCCTGGTGTTCTAACTTCCAGGTAACAAGATTCTACTCCCTCAGCTGGTCATCATATAACATGATCTTCAAGAAACTGTTTACCACCCCATAAAAGGCTCCCAGCTGACATGTGCAAACTTAAAAGTGCCATCCATATGTACATAATTTCCTTCTGGGATTTCCTGGGAAGGTCTAGCCCTCCTTAAGTTCTTACCACATCCCTTAGGGGAATAAAAATCTGCCGAGCACACATCTACAACACTGGTCAGGCTGGATGCATGCCACCTCACTTGGAGGGGAATCATAAAACATCTGAGAGCAAAGCTGAGAGGAAATCTGGAAAGAAATGATTTTCCACAACCGCATCGCTCTGAACAATAATCCCTCTTAGTGCTCCTTGGCTTTTGTGCACAGAAATGCATTTTTCTTCTCTTTTCTCTCTCTCTCTCTCTCTCTCTCTCTCTCTTTTTTTTTTTTTGGAGATAGAGTCTCACTATGTAGTCCAGCCAGGCCTTGACCTCCTAATATAACCCAGATTGATCTTAAACCTGTGATCCTCCTGACTTGGCCTCCTGAGTACTGGGATTACAGGAGTACAGCCTGATGCTTAGCTTTAAAAATACACTTTGCTCTTGGGAGCTGGAAGCATAGTAGGCAGGCACAGTCTTGTATTCTGCATGTCTCACTCATGTGAGCCACATCTCAGGTTGCTGCAGAGTCTACTTCATTCTGATGTGTAAGGGTGACAACCAGGCCACTCCAACACCTGGCCTTTCCCCAGGCTCGATGCACAATGGCTCCGTTTGCTGCATTATTATTCACAGTCCTTCATAGACCATCTTTGTATATAAAATGGGTTTTCTTATTTATTTTGTTCTTTTAAATTATTTCTTTGGAACAAATTCCCAGGGGTGAAACTAATGGGTCAGAAAAATGCCTGATGTTATGCTTAAAAAAAGATCACACTCATGTATATAGCATCCCCAGTAGGCAAGTGTGCCAGCCCTATTACACCCTCTCCAATTCTTTAGGTTCCTAGTTTTTTGGGTTTTGTTTTTATTGTTTTGAGACAGGGTCTCAAAGCTGGGTGTGGTGGTCCATGCATATAATCCTAGCACTCAGGAGGCTGAGGCAGGAGGATCATAAGTTAAAGGCTAGCCTAGGCTACATAGGAAGACCCTGTCTCAAAAACCCAAAATAAACAAACAAATAAGAGTCAGGATCTTGCTATGGAGCCCAGTCTGGCCTCGAACTGACAATCCCCCTGTCTCAGTCTCTCAAGTACTGGGATTACAGATGTGTACCACCATGCCCAGTCTTCACCCCTCCCTTCCCTGGTGCTGGCGGACTAAACCCAGGGCATTCCACCACTAACCTGTATCCCTAGCCCATTTTTTATTATTGTGTTTTACTTTGACACAGGGTCTCGCTAAGTTTCACAGGTTGCCTCTGGCCTCGAACTCTGGCCTTAGCCTCCAGAGTTGCTGAGTTTTCTGAACCTGGTCTTGGTTTTTTTCAACTTTAAGTTTTTACAACTTTTTTTTTTTAACTTTAAGTTTTTACAATTTCACAAGAGTGGCTGGTGGTGTAGCTCAGTAGTAGAACACCAACTTAGCATGTATGAGGCTCTGAGTTCAGTTCTCAGCACTTAAAAAATTAAACAAACTAAAATAAAATTACACATGAGCACGTTCTTCCTGTGTTTGATTACCTCTTGTATTTCCAGGTATAGACCATTGTCTATTCATCTCTTGGGGGACAGGGCTGTAACTCAGTGCTGGAGTACATGCTCACAAGGCTGTGGGTTCAATTCCCAGCATTACTTAAAAAACATTCTATTGTTGTATCTAAATTTTTGTTATTTATAACAAAATATATAGTCAGATATATAGACCCTAGAAATGATACAGTAAATTTCCAATTACTTGCCTTTTATTACTATAAGCTCTTTTAAAAGTGCTAAGTTTGTGTGTATGATGCCTGAATATACAGAGGGCCCTGAGCATGTCAAGTAAGTGTTCCACCATTGAGCCACACCCTCAATTTCTTAATTTTTTATCTTGAGATGGTATCGTTAAATTGCATAGGCTGCCTCTGGTCTCAAACTCTTGGTTCCTCCCAAGTCACTGGGATTAAAGGTGGGCACCATATCATCCAGCTTAAGGTGCTACAATTTTATACACTCAAGTCTATTGCTTGTTTCTTTTTGAGTTTATTTGAGACACTAATTTCTCTGACAAATAAGATCCACCTTCACAACATTCCTAACCACTCTCCAGAATTCAAGACTTGAACTATGTTTTTTTTGTGTGTATGTTTTTGTTTTGTTCTTTTTGTGGTACTGTGGGGCTGAACCCAGGGCTTCATGTATACTTTTGTAAGTGCTCTGCCACTCAGCTGCGCCTCCAGCCCTACTCCTTGTTAATTTTTTTTTTTTTAAATTGAGACAGGGTTTCACTAAATTACACATGTTGCTTCTGGCCTCAAAACTGTGATACACCTGCCTTTGTCTCCCAAACTGCTAGGACAATAGGCATGTGCTACCACACCTGGCTCCTTGATCCAAAGATACAGCTAGATGTGCTGGTGCATGCATATCATCCCTGCAACTTAAGAGGCTAAGGCAGGAGGATCTCAAATTCAAGGCCAGAGGTAGCCTGTACAACTTAGACCTTGTCTCAAAATAAAAACTAAAAAGAGGCCAGGGGTGTGGCTCAGTGGTGGAGTGCCTGGGTTCAACCCCCCAGTATAGCAAAAAAAAAAGAAAAGAAAAGAAAAGAAAAAAAGATATGAAAGAAACTTAGAAACTTAAAGTGTTGAAAAGGTATTTCAGTTCAATGCCACCCCAACTTGTTCCTGAGCATAAGAAAATCCCTGTGTGTGTCCCTGGAGTACACCCAGACCAGGAGTACATTACCTGAGGTAGGTGGGGGGTTCAGTGCTGATGGACACAGCCTTATACTTCTCATCGTTGCCATCCAGAATCTCTTCCACCTCTGCAGCTTTCAACAGAGTCACGCTAGTGGCCAGGGTGGTGTATCCATGATCTGTGGGCAGACAGACACCACTGTGGTCACCCTGCTGGTGGTGGCAGCAAGCAGCAGCCAGCCAGCTGGAAACAGCACATCAAAGTCCTCGCATGCAGGAGGTGGGAAAAGCAAGGTGTCGAACTTACTACTGCTCAATGCTGGCCTCTTCCAAAAGGGCAATCTGGACGGGAGGCTTTATTGAGAAGTCCTACCATGTAAAGCCTCTGCTGGACTGATTTGCAC
Source organism: Pedetes capensis (assembly GCA_007922755.1). Taxonomy (NCBI): domain Eukaryota; kingdom Metazoa; phylum Chordata; class Mammalia; order Rodentia; family Pedetidae; genus Pedetes; species Pedetes capensis. The sequence continues at coordinate 121,560 of VMDO01002248.1, forward strand.
TAGTATGCTCCGGGGCAATGGCAGTGCTGGGGCAGCCACTACACCAAGGGCTGTCAGGAAGAGTCCAGAGCAACACCCCAGTGGGAAGAGGTCTGACACCACGGCAATCCACAACATGAAGTGAGGAGGAAGGCAGAATGAAAGATGAAGAACAATGTTCTTTTAAAACAAGAGCCCAGGGAGTTGGAAAGAGCTGCATCACGCCAAACAGGAGTTCCTGTCCCCGGGGTCAGTCTGAATGAGCTGTCTAGAAAGCCAGAGAACTTCTGGGCAACTCAACTCCTAGCTCTTCCAGGAAACCTCACTCAAGAGCTGCTTGCTACTGGTCAGCAGGCCTGGCCTGGCTTCTCCTGGAGGAATTACTCAGTTGTGGGGAAAAGCACAAAGCAGAAGCACTACGGAACCTTCACCAGGACTTGCGGAGGGGCAAGCAAAGCTGGGGAGCCACCATGCTAGGGACTGCACTCCACTTGGGGAAGAGGACACAAAGGAAATTGTTTTAGGCAGGTGAGTGGAAATGTTACAGCAGTAGATAAAAAGCAGCTCTGGCTCCTGCGTTAAAAGAACCCCCATCTGCCCAAAGTCATAGTAGCGCCTACAGACACAACCCAAAGCACTACACATACACACACACACAGACACACACAGACACCCTGACACACACAAGTCCAGGCCACGGCAGCTCTCTACAAGGTGTCATTCCCAGTGGGAAGCAGTTTTGCCACCTGCCAAAAGGTACGCTGCACTCACACCCAAATGTCCCTAAGGATGTGGCTCCCGAAGGAGCCCCTAGGCTGTCTGAAGAGCATCTTCACCCTGCACAGAGATGCCATGGCCCAAAGTACACCAGTTCCACTAGTGTCAGGCAGCTTACCATCCAATCCCCAGGCATACGGCAGGCCACATCCAGCAGGAACATGCACATGAGCTTAGCACACTGGTGGCTGGGATGAAGGGCTATGGGATGGATGTGCACTGGGAGGCAAGCGGTGAAAGCTCCAGAGGGGAGTGGAGGCTGGGGCCACCACCCGCCACTAGGGCTGCATGGAGGATGACTATCGTGATGCACCCACGGCGGATGGCAGAGCAGCAAGGCATTCCTAAAACGTTTTGAGACCGACATGTCTTCACAGCACCTGCTACTGTCCCAGCCCTGGCCCCTCAGGTACCCACTGGCCCAGCTGGGAATACCTGACAGTGGACTACCAATGCTCCCCAAGACACACTCTCACCTGAGCCATGCGCGTGCTGCCCCTGGGCTATTGCCTGCCCGGCTAAGGTCAAGGCTGCAGTGAAGACACTGGAGTGAAAACGTTTTATCTTCATGACATAAGCGAGTGGTTTTGAAACAGGTTTACAAACCCTCGTGAAGACGCACCCTTAGTGTTAGGTTTTGTTTTTTTACCATGTGACGATGCAACTATTTTCTTCCTCTCTTCCACAGTGGCTAGTCGCCTCCAGAGCGAGGGGTATCTCTTGTACAGAGAACCTCGGAACATACGGAGGTAGTTTCCCACCTATGAGTAAAGCAAGAAGGCTCATTATGAGGGTAGGGGCTCCACATGGAAGGGGAGGGTCCTGGCACAGAGGACCCACACGATCCAAAGTCTGACAAGCAGCCCTTGAGGTGGCCCCCAGGCGCCAGGCTTTCAGCAGCAATAAAACACATTCTGCTGACATCATAGGTTCAGCAGCAGTGCACATCTGGTCCATGTCTTTGTATTCTGACAACAATACCAAGTTCCAAAAGGCCCGACCAGATATCTGTAAGGGAGGCCCCCAGAGCTTAACAAGAAGTCCCTAGGGCTTAGCAAGAAACTCATGGTGATTTTGATTTTAGACTAAGGATCTCTGGCACTTTCCAGTAATCCAAGGTTCCTTTGACCTTCTTTTATCTTAAGAAGCAGACTTTGATACTTTTACGATGTAATAAACACCAAAAAGGTCTTTTAATTTTAGACAGATGCAGGATAATTTCCCCCATGGCCCATGTTGCTTTATTTAGTAACAAAACTTAACCCAAAGATACCAAAGGAATTTTCCAAAGAGTCCAAAAAGCACTTACTGACAATGACCAAACTTCCACATAAATCATTCCTTCCCCAAACAATAGCTTCGGTTTATTTGCATCAATTACTGAAAGTATGAATTCTTTGTGAAAAGAAGGCTAGTGCTAAGGATTTTTATAAAGACACTCCACGGCCTCACTGACTTTTCAGAAATGATCATTTCACAGTGACACTGTGGGGGAACAGCCAGTGGATGGAGTGCCAGGTACTGGCTCCATCTGTGACCTGGAATTGCTTTCCTTTTCTGGGTCTCTTTACTCATCTGTCAAACGCTCAGCAAATCTGACCTTTGCCCCACAAAAGATCACTTCTAATATTTTTCCTACCTCACCTACCCAGCCTAATGTATTTGTTAGATGAAAGTGTATTTTTTCATTTTTCACTGATAGAGATATGTCAACAACCAGAGCTGCTAAATACCATGTGAGAAGAACAGCCTGCCATACAGAGAGCACTGACCCCTCCTTGCTATTCGGCTTGTGTGTTGTTGCCATGGAAGGGTAAAAAAATACAGTTTTCATTAGGTTTTTTAAAATAAATTGATGATACTGGCCCCCATGGCTACTTCAAAGTTCCTACATGGCTCTTGGGTCCTAGGCCCCTCCCAAGGCCCCTTTAGAATTTAGAGGACACCAAGGCTCAACTGCCTGGCTTTTCCTGAACCAGCCTTTGCCCTCTCTGCATTGGGGTTTCCTAATGTAAAATGAAGATGCTGGACTTGGACATTTCTTAGGGCCCTCTCAGCTCTCTGGCTGGGTTGCTAAATCTAGTTGCCTGCAGATGGTAGGAGTAACACATAGCAAATGCAGACGCTCCCAAAGCAGCTCCACAATGTCACACAAAGACACTGTCTGTGCTGCAATGGCTGGCGCACCAGTCTGAATACAGTGTCTGTTGACCAAGGCCACCCACTCAATACTGCTACAGCAACTGCTGGAGAGAAACAGACAATGCTATAACCCTGGGCCTTTTTCTAAACCCCAAAGGTCTGCTGACTGTTAATCCAGGCCCAAGAGAGCCATAGCCTCTCCATTTGGGCTTCAAGATGATTATTCTCATGCAACAAGAGGGAGGGCCAAGAGTGAAGGTGCTGAATGACTGTAGTTAGCTTTCTTATTTTACACCTGACAGAAATAAAACCAGCTGGGGATATAACTCAGTGATAAAGCATGTGCTTAGCATGCACAATGCCCTGGGTAGAAGACAAAGAATTTTTTAAAGGGGGCGGGGGGGGAGCTGACAAAGAAGCAGAACAGAGCCTCAACTAAGCTTCCTGAGGTTCCTACTACCTGGTCATGAGCTTTTTCTCAATGCTCCATGAAATAAACTAGAGCTTCCTTTTTGAAAATACTACCCATTCAGAGTCAAGGCCAAACAGATTCCTTTTTCCTTGACTAGATGAAACCTCAACTCAGGTAAGGATTTCTTTAGACCTGCTGACATCACATGCTGAAAAGACCTTTTGCCCTCTACATGCCATTGGCCACCAAGGACTATTCTCACCTGTAGGAGATGAACAGGCAATGGCTCCAGGTCCCTAGCACTGCCATCTTGGAACAGCAGCATTTAAGTGATAATGTGAAACTATTATTGCACTCTGCCCCTTTTGTTCAATAAATTGGTGAAAATGGAAACACTGAAGTTCTGATGCTTCTGACAACACTGATCTCATAACCTGATAGAGCTAAGACAAGAGAGGAAACAGGTGTCCAGAAAGCATCAATATGACCACCATGAAACTTCACTCATCACACTATGCTCATTCGTAAAAAACAAAACAAAACCACCACAACAATGAAATGTCAGAGTATGATATTGCAAACTGCTGCAAAGAGAGGAAATCTTTGGCATTCTCTATCAGCTTTCTCTCTCCAAGATTGGCACTTACCTCCTTACATGACTCTGATTGACTTTTAGATATCTGAATTTTATACTCATAAATTTTTTTGAAAGAAGAAATACAACTAGCTGGGTACTGCCAATAGACCAGAAAGGTCGAGTTTGAAACGATATGTAAAAACTTAATATACTCGGTGCAACCCCCCAGTTGGGTTTTTCCTAAAGTCAGTCGTTCAGCAAATTCAACAAAGGACTGCCACTTCCACTTAAGGATTAGAAATCTTTCCTCTGTAATAATTCAGAGGCAACTTGTAGATATCCAAAGTGTCAACTGCTTCTGAACTACTGAAAGATTTAGCTTTAAGCACTGGGGCCTTATCGACCCCAAAGCAGACATCCCTTTCTCAACTGGTTTCTTCGGATAAACAAAGGTCAAAACACTTGCACCGCCCACCCCAGAGGCAAGGAAGACAAAGGGGCGGAGCTCTCCCTAAGCTTCACGCTTACAACCGAAGATTTCAGGACACACCAATGGGGGCAGGGACGCACGTAAGATTTCCACCACTTCAGAAGGTTCGAGGGCAGCCGGGCGCGGTAGCACACGCATGTAATCCCAGCGGCTCGGGAGGCGGAGGCAGGAGGATCGCAAGTTCGAGACCAGAGGCAGTCTGCGTAATTTAGCAAGACCCTGTCTCATAAAAACTACAAAAATGGGCTGGGGTGCAGCTCAGTGGTCCAGCACTTGCAGAGCATGCAAGCGCGAGGCCCTGGGTTCAACCCCCAGTACCGCAAAATAAATAAATAAATAAATAAATAAATAGAAGGTTCGAGGGCAATAGTAAACCTCCACCTCCAAGCGCCAGAAGAAGCTAACCGAACATCCCGTTCCTCTGCACCTGGCTGGAGCTGTACCACTTCAGCACGGGACCAATGGGGCCCTAAGCCCTGGTAGCAGGGTGCATCTTGGACCACGGTGAAATGGATAAGACAATCCAAAGCATCCAAATAGGGACGGATCCAGTTACGCCCACCGGGCCACGCCCCCAGCACCAAGCGCCCGCCCACCGCCGCCTCCGCCGCCGCAGCCACAGCGATGAATGGAGACGCGCGCTCCCGCCCGACAGACCCGCCCTGGGACTCCCGCGGGGCCGGGAAGAGCGAGACCGCGCCGCGGGCTACCTCGGAGCCGATCATGTAGAATTCGCCATCGTCCTCCAGCTGGAACTTGACGGGCTTCTGCCCGAAGGTCTTGCTCAGTGCCATCATCATCATTGCGGTGGCGGAGGCGGGCGGCCAAGGCCGAGCTGTGAGGGATCAAAAAGGCGGGGGCGGGGCCGGGGCGCGCCGGGTCGAGGGGAACCGAGGCCAGGAGAAGAAGGGCGGGCCGGCGCTCGTGCCACCACGGCTCCTCAGCCACCGCCGCAGACGTCGACCAGGCCGCCTTTAGTGCGCATGCGCCGGCGTTAACGCTAACGCGCGCGCTGCCGCCGCCGCCGCTTGAACAAAAGGGCCGGGCGCGTTCCCGCGGGCCCCTTAAAGGAACCTTGACCTACTTCTCGTCCACTCCAGGCTGCCTGCCAAGTCTGGCGCAGAGGAAAGATTCTCACGGACAGAAATAGCCGCTGAGGCTCTGACTCTAGTCGTGGCTTTCCCAGTCTCACAGCCAGGGCTGGAACTGGGCCCAGGGGTATAAAAAAGAAGTGAGGCTTGAAGACTAAGCCTGAGAGGTCTGGGCACAAAAGTGACCCCAGTCTGGCACCTCAGTTACTCCCCCCTGCAATCGCAGTGCAGTTGAGCAGAGGAGAGGGCTCCGAAGAACAGATATTGCAGTTCTGGGCCCACACCTATTCCTGTAGCTGTGGGGATGGGCAGAATGAGAATGCTGGGTGGGGACTAGCTTGGTCAAAGGCTCTGTGGTTTGTCAATATTCAAGGGCCCAGGTGGCATTTGGTTTGGCTGGTGCATTAATGAGCTTTGGAGGCGAGGACATCTCCATTCTTTCCTTAGCTGTGTGCTTCGTGCCTGCAACAAGCCCAGTTCTGCCCTGCAACTCTGCCTCAGTGCCTACAGTCCTGAGCTGGGACCAACACTAAGGAAAGTGTCCAAGCAATCCATGTTGAACATGTTGTTGTTGTTAGGTGCCGGAGAGTCAGTGTCCAACTCATAGCAACCCTACGTTCGACAAGAGTGCTTCTCTGCTATTCACAGGGTTTTCAATGACTGTTTTTTGGGAGCGAGTTGCCGGGTCCTACTCCCAAGCCTACAGCACTTGGTGTTCCCAGGTGGTCTCCCATCCAAGTACTAACCAGGCCCGACCCTGCTTAGCTTCTGAGATTCTGCTGGGATTGGACACCACAGTGATACAGCTGCAGGTGCTGAACAATATAGTGACTTAAAAATGACTCCTAGTGGCAATTTCGTACCATTGAGTAATAACCTTGCAGCTGTGAGAGGGACTTGTTTTGAAGAAGACACATGGGCCTGGAAGGCAGCACAAGGAGATGCTAGAAAATTGGGAAGGGCCGTGGTCATCTTGAGTTTTGTGTTGTGTTCTCAGAGCAGCGGGAACCAAAGTGTTTTAAGGAAGGGGCAGGGACGCAGCATGATTAGGTGAAATGACCACCACTTTGGAGGAGGAACTGAAGGGGTGAGTGGGGAAGCAGAGAACTAGTTAAGAAGCCGCTGCAGGTGTCTCTCCAGATGTGATGCAAGAATGCAGCAGCAGGAGCCCTGAGTACTGGGCCCAGACTCAAGGACCAGAGGCTTGGGGGAAGATGGCTTTGACGCTGCCTCCCTGGACAGGGCCTCCTCATCCTGGCTGCAGTCACAAAGAGACACCAGGCAGGCACTTAGAAAACAATCCTGTTTAATGATGGTTCACAATTAAAAAAAAAAAATAGGCTTTGTACACTGTACACACATTTACATGGCTTCAGAGGATACCAGTGCTTGGGATGAAGGCTTCGGGCCTAGGACAGGATTGAGGTATGTTGGGGCCTCTGGAGCTCAGGGTCTCCTGGAAGACACAGTCCATTCTCCAGCTGACATGGACCTTTTGGCCTGGATCCTGAGGAACAGACCTCTAGGAACAGACCTTCTGGCCTCATCAGCCAGAAGGCAGCCAGGTCTAAGCCTCAACCCAGAGCTGGCTTCTTAGGAAAAGGCCTTCTCTTGAGGCCTCACTGCTTGGCCAGTGCGGAAAGCCATGGGGCCCCTGACACCCCAGCTTCAGCCCAGGTCCCCAGCAGGGACCTCACCGCAAAGATAGAGTATGGATGCTGCAGTTCCCCTACCCCTGTCAAGGTCCTATGCTGAGAGACAGAGATAGAGATCTTTGGCAGCCAGGTTTGACCATAACCTGCACAGGTGGGGCATAACTGGCCCGAGCCCCCCCTCACTTTTAAGTAATACCAAAGCCTCCCTGCCCAGTCAGAGACAGTTGCTGGCTGGTGACCACGACCTGCATGGCCCTCCCTGCCGTTGTCACGGTGGTTGCATCCTGACCCCACCCCCCCTGAGGTTAAATGGTTTCTGCCTCATGCCAGATGCCCAGAGCCACAAAGATGGCTGTGGGTGTCTATCGTGATATCAGTGGCCTGGCAGGGGTCAGTGCCCCTGAAGGCATCCAAGCCATGGTCAGCGGAAAGTGTTGGCAGGCTCGGCACAGCGGAAGAAGTCAGGGCCCACGAGACGGGGAAAGCCCTCCAGAGCCTTCACCTTCACAGGGTCAAACTTCCAGTAGAGGCGGCCACGCAAGAAGTAGGCATAACCTGAAGAAAGAAGGAGGTCAGGCCTGTGTGAGTGGACGCAGGGCCCCCTATGTGCCTGTCAGGCTATGCCCAGGGACGGCACATGCAAAGGACTGGGAAGGCAGGCCTTGACCACTACTGTGTTCCTTGATACCTGTAGGCTCCTGGGCTGGTCTTGTAGATCTTCCTATCCCTCCAGGGAGCCCTTTAGCCTATACCAGGGTCTGGTCCAGTAGGTGGCTGGAGCGTCAGGGCCCGGTTCCTATCTCTCAGGAGCCTGGCTCCCCTCACCAACCTCCTCCTCCTCCTCACTCTCCTTCCACACCCACCAACCACACTACAAGAGGGGCATCCTGGAGTCCCAGAGCTTGAGGTCACCCCAAGATAGGACCTGCTGGGAAGCCACAGAAGCAAAGAGGGGCTGACAGGTGAGAGGGTACTGCCAGAGCCTGGCTCTGGTCCTCTGCATTTAGGGGAAGGCAGGTGGCCTAGTGGTTAGGAGCAGGAACGGTCTGATGGGAGTCCCAGTTCTACCATTGTCCACTTGGGTGGCCCCAGTTAGGCACCTCATTGCCTGAGCCTCTGTTTGTCCATCTGGGTTCATAAGCAATGCTCCATTGGAAGGTTGATCTGAGAATTGCGTGAGACATGTAAGGAGCTTGGTGACATGCCTGGGACATCGTCTGCCCTCAGTGTACAATGGTTATTATTTCACTAGCTGTGGGCCAGAGACCTGGGCAAGTCCTTGTGCCCTCTGGTCCTTGGTCTCTTCATCTGCAACATGGGGCATAGAGCACTGGCCAGCCACAAGGAGAAGGGCAGATGGCCCTGGACAAATGATATGTGACAAAAGCTCCCACCAGCCACTCCACTCCCAACGCACCGTCAGCATCCTGGAAGGCGGCGTCAATCTCAGAGGGCACCCCTCGCCAGTCAGTGACCCGGCGGGGCACAGGGCTGTCTACACGTCGGGTGCTGGGGTGGAAGCGCCAATAGTCCCCACCTCGGAAGAAGTAGATCTTGTTCTTCTCAAGGCCCCAGACTAAGGCAGCATGGACCGGGGACTCCACTAGTCCCAGCTCAGAGATGGGGGCAGGGCCCAGGACAGGCTTCTCACCGTTGTATACCCAGTATTGAGCGCCTGCCAGAGAGGAGAGGCTGCAAAAGCTGGCAAGGCACCACCGCCGTGCCCAGTCACTGCAGGTCAGCTTGGCCCCCTCATCAGGGATGCTCTCAGGCTGTCTCCTTCACCTTTCACCTTAACACAGGTGGCCAGTAGTGCCTGCTCATCCCTCCAACCCCAGGGGGACATCAGAGCTAGCTGGGATATGCTGGGTGGTGGCGGTGCTGTCAAGTAGCACATAGTGAGGTTGTTATCAGCACAAGACTGCCCGGGCTGCTGCTCTTGCCCCTGTCATTGGGCTGCACAGCACAGATGTCCGCCAACCACTCCCTGGACCCAGCCCCTGCCCTGGCAGGTCCCCAGTTGCCTTGGAACCCATACGGAGGTTTCCCGTGCTGTGCCTTTGTTTATGAAGTGCTTCCAACCAGAATGCTACTGGCTCTCATCTCTGCCAGTTGCAAGTTGAAAGCACAGGCTCCAGGGGCACCAGACCTGAATGAAATTCCTGCTCTGCTCTCTCATTTTCTTCCCCACCCCACTTTCTCTCTTTCTTTGTGGTATTGGGAGGTTGAACCCAGGGCCCCATGCTTGCATGCTTTGCCAGTGCTGTGCCACTGAGCTGCACCCTCACCCCATTTTTTATATTTTGAGACAGGGTCTCACTAAATTATGCAGACTGCCTCTGGTCTTGAGCTTGTAGTCCTCCTGCCTCCACCTCCTGAGTTGCTGGGATTACAAGCTTGTACCACCGCACCTGGCTGCCTTTTCTAAGCTGTGCCCTGCAGGGAGTCACTTTACCACCTCTAAGCCCAGGCATCATTTCTAGAATGCCACCCCACAAGGTAGCTTTGGGGTGGAATGCACCACCCTGCAGTGCCAGTGTGGGACACCTTCAATGCAACTCTGATCTCAAGAGCTGCACCTCTGGGAGACTCCCAACTGGGCCTGAGGAGTGAGCTGCACTCTTGGCTTGGCTCTGAGCCTTCAGGGCACCCTCTTCTTGCCTATCCTGTCCTGAAGGAGCCATCTGTCTGTTACTACCCTTGGCCATGAAATTCCTGGCTCCAGGAAGTCTCAAACTGACCTCCACCTTAGGGAACTAGTAAAGGGAAGTGAAGATTGTGGAAGATGGGATGGGGAGGAGAATCAATGTAGAGGGAGAAAGGGGGAGAGGATAATCTCAATGCAAACGGTACAACTTCATGAGCACATGGGAAAAATAGAGGAACATAACCCAAATGTACATGTGAGTTTTACTACATATTAGTCAAAATGTTCTATAAATCTTGTAAGTTGACAGAAGTGTTACCAAAAGTGATGTAATAGTTGCAAAATGGGAAAAGCCAATGCTGTATTACTCTGTACCCCACCAACAATTACCAATAAAGAGAGAAAAAAACTAAACTCAACTAAGCTAAAATGAATATGACAAGAAAAAAAACTGACCTCCACCTCCCACTCACCTTGGAAGAACCAAATGTGGCCCTGGGCATCCTCAAAGGCTGCGTCCACGGGGCTGGGCAGTCCTTGCCAGTGGCGAGAGGCCAGGGCAGGGTACCCGGGCTGCAGCTTGCCACCACGCAGCCTCCACACGAAGCCTGCCTTGAAGAAGAAAAGCTCGCCTCGGATGGTGGAGACAGCATCGAAGGAGACCTCACAGGCATCTGGTGGGCTTTCCGGCTGGGATGGGAGAGAGGGGCCAGAAACAAGCCCACCCTGGAGCCATAGAGGCCAGTAGGGGTGGACGAGGGGACCCAGGACAGGGCCTTACCTCATATCTTCCCACCCTCCCCAGCCTCACCTCCAGTGGAGCAATCTCGTTGGTGTCTATCCCAGTTTGGGGGCCCAAGGCTGGGCCCTGGGAGGTAGGGGCCAGCCGGGGCTGGCCGTATAGGTGCTGGATGCCCCTGCGATCATCTGGGCTGAGGCTCAGTGGGTAGCGGAAGTTGTAGAAAGGGGACATAAGGGCCTTTGCAGCTGTTGTGTGTTGTAGTCCCAGCACATGGCCAAATTCATGAGCTGCTACCTGCAACAGGTCTGTGCCTGGAAAAGGGAGGTGGGGGGTCAGCAACCCCTACCTCCTGCTGCCACTCATCAAAGCTGCAGACCCCAACCCAGGTCCTTGGCAAGTCCCCAATCTCTCTGAAATCTAGTTGCCCCATCTGCAAAATGGGTCTCCAGCCCATACCCTGGTTGTCCCCAATAGTCCAGGTCTCATCATAGTCGAAATGGACGTCCCCTTCTCGATGGGTCTTGGGGAAGAAGGCGTGAGCCAGGATGCCCCCAGGACCATCAAATGGCAGGTTGTCCCCATGCCAGTACCTGCGGGTGGGTGGGGGCACAGTGAGTGGCTGCTGGCAGTGGGGTTTTTTCCCAGAGGGGTCCTGGGCCTCAGGTTCACCTGGTGAAGTCGATCATGATGTCGGCACGGCCATCATGCACCTCGGTAAAGGTGAGTGGTGTCACCTCGCTCCACACCTGTAAGGCCTCTGCCACGGTCTGCCGCACCTGCTCCTGTACTAGCTGCCATGGGAACCGCAGGATCCTGGGGAGAGGCAGGAAGGCCTGGGCCCAGGGCAGGCAAGCCCCTGATAACTGAGGAGCCAAGAGTTACCCACGGATGCTCAGTGGGTGTGTATATTCAAGGGCCATTGGTCAGGTGCACTGGGGCTCAGGTGCCGTGAGCCAGTCTCCCTGGCTACATGGATGCATCTTTGAATGGGGCTGTGTGTATTTTGATGTACACAAATGTCTGTATTTGGTGGAGAGAACACAGGACCAGGAGTCCTGACAGTCCTGACAGTACTGCTCACTGTGGGGAGATCCTGGCTACCTGAACCTCATCACAATCTCCAGTTCTCTGTGCAGGAAATTAACAAGGCCCCCAAGTCTTAGTCCCGATAGTATGTGACACTAGCGCATTCTTCTCTCCCAGGCTAAGTCTCAGCTTCTTCCTTACCTGCCCATGGACCTCCCAGATCACCCAATGAGGCACCCACTATTACCTATCTGCACTCATTAGTTTCTACCTGCACGAAGCCCAAGATATGATGGTATAGATTTGAACAGCCTGCCTCCCCAAGAGGACACGGCTGTGTCTCTGTCTCATTCACCATGGAGTCCCAGGCCCGGCCCCAGTAAAGCCTGCCTGGGTGACTGAGCACCTGTCACCAGGCATGTGCTGAGACTCTTCTGGTGATGACAGAGTCTCTGCCCCTGTGCTGAAGCAGACGTTTCAGGGTGCTGGTTCCTGGATGTCTGGGGGTCGATGAGCACAAGGGACTATTTGCTATGTAGAGGTGGCCTTGGTGTGCCTTAGGAAGCAGGTGTGAGGACAGCAGGCTGTGACACAGACACACAGTCCTGCTCTCCTGGCCTCTGAGCCCTACCTGTAGGTGAGATCTGTCTTCTCCCAGCGCCCTCCAGACAGCACAAAACGCTTCTGTCGGTTGCGGGCACTCAGCCCATCAGGTGGGTCGGGCACACCACATCGTGGAGGTCTGGGGCCATTTGCAGGCTGGGAGGCCACCTGGGCAGCAGAGACAGGTGCCAGGCTACTAGGCAGAGGTGCATGCTGGAGCTGCGGCCCCCTCCTGACAGGGGCATGGTGGCGGGCATCCTGGGCAAGAAAGAAAACAGATCAGACCTCCAGTCCTCAGGGCACACGGTTCCGAAGCCTGGCTCCTCAGCCCACTGTTCACTGGGCAGGAAGGGGCTAGATGGGGCACAGGCTCACAGCAGGGCCCTTTTTTGGCCTTGGAATGACTCTCTGGTTGCCGGACACCTTGTTCCAAGGCATCAAGCTTCCTCCTCCTCCCTTCACACAGGGCCCTAGGCTGTCTGTCACCAACCACAGCTGATGAGGCTGGTGAGGTCTGGATGGGGACACACTGAGACTTGTTGTTATTAGGTGCCACCAAGTTGGTGTCTGACTCATACTTACCCTACCTATAGCAGGCAAAACACTATTGTCAGTGCTTCTCTGCTATTCATAGGGTTTTTAATGGCAGATTGATTTTTTGGGGGGAGTGGGTTGCTGGGTCCTTCTCCCAAGCCTGCAGCACCTGGTGTTCCCAGGCGGTCTCCAATCCAGGTATTAACCAGGCCCGACCCTGCTTAGCTTCCAAGATCTGACAGGATCAGATGCCACAGTGATACAGCTGTAGGCAACACTGAGTCTAGAAGCCTCTAATGGCACTCTCCAAACACATCCAGGAAACGACCCCAAAAAGCTTTCAAGGAAGCACCCTATGCCACTCCTACCCCCAGCAAACTCATTTCCACCTCTCTTTCTTCCAGTGTCCACTGAGCTCACACACACCTGGTCCCAGTCATGTGAGCAGGTTCTGTGCTTTCTCCTGCTCAGGAGGCTCCCAGGACCCTCCCCCAGCATGAAGGTGCTCTAGCCCTACAGCGTAACCTTAGTTTGCTCACCTGGCAACTAGGAGTGATAATCTCCCCCAGTGGTGTTGATATGAGGATGAGACAAGGTAACGCATGTACAGCACTTAGCACAGCCCAAGGCACCTGGTTACTGAGGTCAGATTTCTTTTTGGAGAGGAAGGGGTGCAGGGGATTGAATCCAGGGACTCATGCACATGCACTGTATCACTGAGGTGTACCCCCACCCACCTGAGGTCTAATTCCTAGCAGAGTTGATTTTGTTCACACCCAGCCAGGGACACACAGTGGGAGCTAGATCTATCCTCTGCTTGCCCCTTTCATGTGGGGACAGTGGGTGCAGCCAGTTACCAGGCACCCAGCCCCACCCTGCCAAAGCCCTAGGACCACAGATGGCAATTCTGACCTAAGCTGCATCTTCCTATCATCAGCAAGTCCCCAGGGCAGAAGTCATAGTTCTCGTGGAGGAGAAAAGCAGAAGCTCAGAGAGGCAAGGAGACCCTGCTTGGTCACCCAGCAAGGGCATAGCAGGCCGGGGCAAGGACCTTGGCATCCTAGGCCAAAGGCAAGGGTCTGCTTGGGGCAGTGGGTAAAAGACAAGCCTTCTTCCTGAGTGTGAGGAAAGAAATGGAGCTGAGCTGTTTGCTCAGACACTCAGCACCTGTCTGGTCTGGGCCCATCTGATCTGAGCAGCTGCAGCCTCCCCACAGCCGTATTTGGGGCAGGATCCTGGCCACTCAGGCTCCACCCTTAGCCTCAGCAAGGCCCACTCCAGAGCTGAAGACTCAGCTCCCAAAAACATTCCACCACGAAGGGGCCTTTTGGACCACCAGGAGTACCTGGAGCCCTGGACCAGCTTCCTCCTGGTTTCCAAATTTGCTGGCCTCACCTTGGTGGCAGAAGAGAAGGAATGGGAAGTTACTAAGCACATACTACTTTCCAGGCATTTTTTATGCAGGCTCGCTATAACTCCTCCCCCATAAAAGGTGGAGATAGTGCCAATCCAAAATGTCACAGGGCTGTGTGAGTAGCCTACAAGAGCCAGTCCTACCTTGACCTAAAGGAGAAATAGATTCCTTCCCTTAACCCCAACAGAGATCTGGGGATCCTCTCTGATAAGGGCAGAGCTATGTCATCCTTTGGGATCCCCAAACAACCCAGAGGCCAGCCTGCTAGCTGTTTATGCCACAAATCTCCTCTCCTCTGTGCCCCGTGAGGTCAGGTGTAGCCAGCCACAAAGACAGGGAGATAACGGACATACACTCCCCACACCTGCCACTGTCCCTTCCTCTCCTTCCCTCATGAGGCACAAGTTCATGGCCAGATCCCTAGATCATGGTGCTTTAAATGCAGCAGAAAGGGCCAGGCTCTGAAGTTCTAAAAGTTGAGTTCTGTGCCATGGGCACTCTGGACAAGTCACTGTTTCTTTTAACTTCAACTTTCCCACCTATCAAATGAGGATGATGGTACAACATCCTTCTGTAATGCTTGCCAAATGAAAGGCCTCTTACCTGACCCTGCTCCCTATTCCTAGGGCCTCCCCACACACACTTGTGAATCTTTTCTTCCCAAATTTTCAGTCTTCTCAAGACTAGTGGAATCCAGTGAGGCAGAGTAGTGGGCACAGAACACCCATGACCTTATCTATAGCCCTGGGGAGTTTGGGAAGTAGTTGTCACCCATATTCCCAAGAAAGAAACAGAGCTCAGAAAGGTCAAGGACTTTGCCCAGGGTCACACAGCAAGTCAGGCAAGAACTAGGCCCAGATCTATGGCTCATGCCTTCCCCCTCCAGAGCTTTCCCCCATCCCAAACTCCTGCTCTTGGCTTATATCCAAAACCCACATTCCTGAGAAGCATTTCTCCTTGTAGTTCATTTTCTCCCCCTCAGCCAGTAGCTTCCCTTGGCCTGCCCTGTGGAGGTACCAATCTCACTCTATGCTACCCTCCTCTGGTCTGGCTGCCACCAACTCACAGCCTCAGACACACAAGGACTTTCTTGGCTGACCTTGCCTCCTGGTGTGGCTCAGAGGATCAAGGTCAGTGTGGATCAACTTCCAATGTGGATAATAGGAAGTGCCTGGTGGAAGGAAGTAAAGGAGGACTCAGGGCTGGGAGGGCAATGACTGAGACCAGGCTAGCTGGGTCTTTCTGAGCCTCAGTTAGCTTTTGGTTTAATGGGGATAATTAATCATAGATATGCTCTTCTGTTGTCAGCAGCAGATGACCTTAAGAAGTCACTTTGTTAGGCTGTGAGGAAGACGGTGGAGCATGACAATGCCACTCTATGCCACATCATACCCATCTGAGGCTCAGATAAGTCAAATACACTGCCCAAGTCACACAACTCGTCAGCATGTAGGTGCACCTTCTCCACACTTCTGTCAAATCTTTCCCTTGGCACCCCTCCCTGCTGGCTCTAGGAGGAAAGGCAGCTTCATTTCACTGGGCTGCAGAGCTTTCATCAACCCTGAAAGCTAGTAACTGGGATGGATAAATATTTACAGAGTTCTTCTGCCCTGTTGGTAGCAGTCTAGGGATGAACACATTGCTTCTGTTGTTAGGTTCAACTCATAGTGACCCTATGTACAACAGAACAGAACACTCCCCAACATTGTGCCATGCCTGGCACCATGTCAGTGCTTCTCTGCTCCTCATAGAGTTTTCAATGGCTGATTGTTTTAGGATTGTTTCTGGAGTGGGCTGCCACTTTCTTCTCCCGTATTTGTGGTGCTGGGCATTGAACCCAGGCCTCCAAGAGCACACAGCTGGTGAACCTAAATGCTCCCTGCATATGTGTTGGCAGAGTAACAGGTAATACCCTACTCTTGGCTGGCCCTGAACCTACTGTTGACCCTGCTCGGGCATCATAGTGGCAGTTACGGGTAACAACTGTCTCCCCTCTCCTGTGTGCCTAGCATCGCCCCACTTAACCCCAGCTGCCTGCAGTAGGCACTTCAACCCCCTCCTGCTGCATCCCCTCATTACAGGTCAAGAGGGCCAGGTTCTGAGCCGAAGAGCCCACACTGAGTCACCAGGTCCAGCCCTAGATCTCTCCAATTCCTGAACCCATGGGTGATTCCTGCATCTGCTCCAAGTTCTTGGGGGTTGGGGAAGATGCCCGGCATCCTGACCGAGGTGTCCCTGTCCCCTCTCCCCCATCTTCCCATCCACTTTGTTCTCATAGCCAGTACGAGGCAAGGCTGGCCCGGGAAGAGTCAGTGTGGTTGGACAGAGGGACCAGTCCCTGGATGTCTGTCTGTTACATCATCCTCAGGCTCCCATCACTGCCTGAGCTGTTGGCTACCTCAGCTGGGGGCTCAATGGGCCAGGTGCCCAGGAGCCTGTGGGTCTGTAGCAGTCCCAGTCACTCCTGGGACAGGGGCCCCAAAGCCCAGCCTCAAGGGAGGGCGCAGCCTTGAGGATGTCCACAGGCCATCACACCCTCCTGTGACACTCCCTCCTCTCTCTCCAGCGCACATCTCCCTTTCCTTTCCTTTCTCTCCCTCCCCCTTTGCCCTCTGAGGGTCTCAGTCACTCACTTCAGTAACTCCTTTCTTTCCGATCTTCACCTGATAGCCGCACACCCCGTCACTCCCCTACACATGCCCCGAGAGCTCCAAGTCCACCAAACTTGCTTCTTGCAGGTGCCCAAGGGGCCTCATCTCCCCCAGGCTCACACCCCATTTTCCATGGCCCAACGACTCCCTCTCCAGCTCTTCCTTTCTTCTCCATCCCGCTGCACACCTGGAGTTGCGCTCACTGGGGCCACACACCTGGAGGCTGACACCCGCCAGGGACCTGCTGCGCTTTGTTCCCGCGGTGAATAAGGGGCCTGAAACCACTCCCTCTTGCTGCCTCTCCCCATACACATCCTAGCAAGCGCAGCTGGGGCGCAAGAAGCCGGTCCGCACACTGGGAGGGGGCGTGGGTACAGCGCGGAATCGCGCCTCACCAGCCGGAGCGATCTCCGCGCAGGCTCCACTTGCACACCGCCGTGGATGGGAAGCTCACTATGACACCTGCAGGGATCCAGAAGGCGTTTGGGGTACCTGCTGCCCCAGGCTACCTGGGGTGCCCCCACGGGTCAAGCTCGGCCGGTGGGCCCAACCTGCGTGCCCGGCCCTCCCTCGGGGAGGAGTGGCAGGCCGGCAGCTGGCACTCACCGGCGGCCTGGCCCGGGCCAGGAGCGGCGGCGGCGGGAGCAACAGGAGCAGCGGGAGCAGGAGGGCGCGCGAGGCCGCGCCGTGGAGCCGGGTGGCCCGAGCCATCCGCCCCAGGGCTGCTGGGCCTGCTGGGCCGCGCTGGGCCACCGCCCCTTATAGTCTTCGCCCCGCCTCCGGCCCGCCCTGGGCCCGCCCCCCGCCGCCTTTTGTTCTAAACTCTCCTGGCCAGCTGGAGCGACTGGGGTGGGGGAGGTGGCCCGGGAGGGGTTGGGCCCACAGGGTTTGGGGCCTATAGATCTGGTGAGAGCCCGAGAGAAGAGTCAGGTTTCACTCCTCTCGATCCCTACCCCCACTTTTGGAAGGCTCATCACCGGCAGGGTCTTTTTGGTGGCCTAACCTCCGACCTCCTCTTAGCCTGTGACAAGTGTTCCTACGCGTGGAGAAGTTTCCCCAACCCCTAGGGGCCCCAGATGCTCCATTTGGAAGGTGGCACAATAGCTCTTGTGAGGGATGGGATATTGAAATGTGTCCTATGGGAAACTAAGTCACATAGCAGAGGCTGGCCAGCCCTTCACCTTGGAACACATCAGAGACAATTTATAGATGGAGAAACTGAGGCTCCAGGGAGGAGGGAGGAGCCAGGCTTTTCCATATCAACAGGCAAGTGGAGGGTCAAGAGACCCTCTAGCTGGTTAGCTGGGAGGAGAGACTTTCAGTCCTAAGAGGGTGACTGAGTAGGGCACTGGGGGCCCAGGGTGTCCCTGGTCAGGGCCAGCCATCTGAGACATGAGAGAAAGGAAAGAATAACAGGAGAGAGTGGTGTCCACATGCTAGAAGGGTTTGTCCAATCTCAGCCCGGTTTGGAAGAGGGGCCTTCTGTATACTGAGTGGTGACCTGAGGGCCTTCCTGCTGCACCAGGCCACTGCCTCTGTCCCATCCTGGGCAACCCTCCAGAACGGACATCCAGGCAGTGGCTCCCTCCCATGTTGTCAGGCAGGGCCCTGAGCTGCTGTGGAGTGAGGCTGTGAGCACTCAGCTTGGGCCAAGAAAGGAAAAGTGGGGTGCCCCTCACAGCTTCTCCAGGAAAACTCCAGAGACCCATAGAGGCCGAAGAGAGGCAAGACAGCAGTGAGTTTTATTACCTAGACTGTGGCCATTTTCTTTTTTTCTTTCTTCTTTGTTTTTCTTTTCTTCTCTTTTCACTGCTTTTATTTTCCTTTATTTCCCTTTTTCTTGTGGCAAAGTCTGGCTATGTATCCCTGGCTGGTCTGGAACTTGTTGTGTAGTCCAGGCTGGCCTTGAACTTGCAGTGATCCCCCTGCCCCTATCTCCCTAGTGCTGGGATGACAAGCGTGCACTACCTCCACAGACTAAAGTGCCTCATTTCCAATGCCTGCTTCAGCCTTGTCTTAGCAATTTATTGAAGCAACTCAAATCAAAATCAAAAGTTTGATGAGCTATTCATACATTTTTCTGATGCATATGAAAACACATCATCTTTTAAATTAAATGTTCATTTGTGTAAGTACCTTACATGGCCTTGAGGGATTCCAGGGGTTCACACCTACAGTTTGGGGAACCTGTAGCCCACCAGCCGCAACAGTCTAAGTCACAACCACTCCAAGTGCAGGCCCTGGCCGGGGGGCCACCATTACCAGCCAGCAGTGCACTCAGCAGCGTGGGCCCGTCACAGAGGGCTTCCTGTAAAAGGAGGATCCTCCTAAGCCTAAAAGGATGGTTCCATTTGGCCAGTGGAAGCTAGGTGAGCAGGAACTGTAGAAGCAAATGAGTGGGTCTGGAACAGGCCTGGCAAGTCTGTGAGGAGGGAGTGGCTCACTGGGAAGCCCACCCTGCAGGCGGATGGTGACTCTACTTCAGAGAGAAGAGAGCTGAAGACTGATTAGGGAAGGCCCCTGTGCTCAGACTAGCTGAAAGGAGTAAGTGTAAGAATTAGTCTGGAATAGCTCTGAACCCTGTAGGATTCTGGCAGGGCCTCCAGGCCTAACTCAGCTGACTGGCTGTCCTTGCCCCTTCTCCCACCCCCTCATAAAGAGATCTGCTCCCCAGTTGGTGACCAAAGCCCCTTCTCCTAAGGCTTTTGCTGTCGGGATTTCCTGGTTGAGGGTTTCTCCCCTGGCACACAGAACAGTGATAGCGAAAGGGAAAGAAGCCAGGGTCCTTCCTTGTCCCCACCTAAGGGTCAGAACACAAGGGTGGCAGGATCACCAGTAAAGACCATAAGAACTGAGTTCCTGAAAGGCAGGGAGATATTCTAAATCCACCCCTGCCACCTGCTCTTCACTTGAATTTAGCTGAGCAAGCACCTCTAGATACGCACTCAGCTGGCAGCCTTTGGGATGGACACATTGCTTGAATGTCACATAAACGTTCCTAGCCTTCGACGTTGCCTCCGTGGGGCAGGATCTCAGGGGGCCAGGTAGGGTAGACCCTGGGGTTGTGGTGGCTTCGAAGGAGGAACCAGGGTGGGGGTGCGGGAGGGGATGGGGGATTGTCTAGCCCTGGTTGGCGCTGCTCAAGGTTGCCAGCGCCCAGAAAGAGTTGAAGAGGGGCTTGGGACGCCCCCTACCGGGGATTCTGGGGACAGGCCTCCAGGCTCTAGCCCTTTTGTGTCCCTAGGTCCACTAGGTAGCCGGCAAACTCTGGCTGAGATGCAGAAGGGAGCAGAGCCCAGCTTGGAGCCTCGCACCCCTTGCCCGGCTGGCCTCAGCCTGTGGCCTGTCACCTGTCTTCTACCTGGTTGGAGGGCTCGCGACAACTCGCTGTAGTCCTTGTAAAAGAAAGCCCCGACCTTGCCTCTGCTTAAGAACGCCTCGGTTTGTGCCATTGGCCGTGTACCCAGGGCACTCATAACTCGGCCAGGCACAGGGAGGGCGCAGAGCCCCCTTCCAGCTGGGACGGGCGTGGAAACCAAGGGATGTTGGAAAAGTACAGGTCTGCACCATTGGGAATAGTGGGGACGAAGCTTGGGGAGAGCCATCTCCCACTGGGGGCGTGTCCACGAGGCCCCCCAGACCCCGCCTCTTTGCCCCCACGTGACAAGCGCTGCCGCGTTTGTCCCCGGGATAGACTTGCTGCTACAATCTCTGTCTCTTACTTAGCTGGTCTGGGTCTCACCACCGCCACCATGCCTCGGGGGAGCCGCAGCGCGGCCGTCCGGCCCGCCAGGTGTGAGGGGAACAGGGGCCCCTTCGGGAGGGGGCAAGGGAGGCGTGGACACTCTTCCAAGGGTGTCCGCAGTGACCTTGGTTGCTACTGCGCCATCTTGGCAGGGGGAGGGGCGGGGATGCCGCAACCACTTGTCTACACCGGGGGTGGCCCACCGCTCCGGAAGTAGAGGGGGTCGTTCCCAGGAGTTGCGTGTCCCTCAGGCCTGGAGTCTGGCCAAGATTAACGCTGCTTTCCTCATCCCTGCAGCCGCTCGGCTGCACCTTCTACCCACCCTCCCGCGCACCCACCGCCGTCAGCAGCAGCCCCGGCTCCCGCCCCGTCGGGCCAACCCGGCCTCATGGCGCAGATGGCGACCACAGCCGCTGGGGTGGCCGTGGGCTCGGCTGTGGGACATGTCATGGGCAGCGCCCTGACCGGAGCCTTCAGTGGGGGAAGCTCGGAGCCTGCCCAGCCTGCTGCCCAGCAGGTGAGCAGCAGGGCCCAGGGAAAACTGAGGCAGGATTCATTCAGGGGCACAAAGGGAACTGCTGAAGGATATAGTGAGGAGTGGCTGGGTGTGTTCGGAGTTGCTTCAGGCCCAGAACTTTGTTTGATCAAGGAGGGTGGGTCCTATTCCTCACTGCTGTTGAGCTCTCCCTGCCCCTCCCTTGAGGGCCAGGTCCCTGGACTCCCAAGGCCTGACACCAACTACTCCTTTGAAGATGGGGTAAACCTAGGCTCATACGGGCTCAGAGACATGTCCAAGAACAGCCAACCCTGGTGGAGGGGGAAGGGATGTCCGATTTCCCAAGCCCTAGTTCTCACACTCAGGTCCAGTGTTGTTGCTGCTGGACCAAGGGTGAAGGGCAGCTAGTAACCAAGGGTCCTGATCCCTGGTGATCTGTCCCCCATTGGGGACCCCCAGGCCTGCCAGTCCAAATCCAAATGCGGCTTAACCGCTGGGTCAGGGGTCATGAAGGTCAGTGTGGCTGAGCCAGGAAGGTGCTAGGACTCCTGGGGGTGGAGCTTATAACTGAGAGTACATGCATGAGTACAGGGCTTTTCTAGAGCATTCTGCCTCCCTCCCCTGCACCTGTCTAACTTGCCCATTTTGAGGCAGCAGAGAAACCCTGTCAGCCTAGGCTGAGTTGCTTTTAGATGGCTGCTGGCTCACCCTTTGTCATGCATGCATGGAGCAGCTGAGGCTAGATAGGAACAAGCTGGCCCTGGGTCACTCAACTTGCCTGGGACCTTTGGGGTACATGGGCTGGGGATGTGGGGAGGGGCAAGCAGCCTCCAGCTTTGGAACCCACCCTGATGCCACCCCTGAGCTGACCCTGCTGTCTCTTGTACTGTCCTCCAAGGCCCCTGTCCGTGCTGCCCCGCAGCCCCTGCAGATGGGGCCCTGCTCCTATGAGATCAAGCAGTTCCTGGACTGCTCGACCACTCAGAGCGACCTGTCCCTGTGTGAGGGCTTCAGTGAGGCCCTGAAGCAGTGCAAGTACAACCACGGTGAGCAGCTGAACCTCGCCTCAGTGGGGGATGAGTGGGGCAGACCCTCTTGTCCCTGCAGCCTGACCACCAGCCCATGCTGTCCCCTTCCTCACAGGTCTCAGCACCCTGCCCTGAAGAGTCCCGGGCCATCACCTCGCATTCAATTCATCCCTCTGCTCACCGACAGCCTGACCTCAATGATAGATTGTACCTGGGATTGGGTGTGAGGAGAGGGGTTTTCACCCCATGGAGAACACGAGACAAAAATGTGCAATTAAAGAGTTTATTTTAGACCACAGCCTGCTCTGTGGCCTCTTGTTGGCCTGTCTGCCAGGAGTACCCTGGCTGTTGAGGTGGGGTCAGGGGAGATGGATGGATGTCTCACTGTGGCATGCCATGCTTCATCTTAAACAGGCATCCTGGTGGGGCAGGAGGGGCCCTGTTGTAATCTGTACTATGGGTAGCCAAGGATGGGTGCAGAATGGTTCAAAGTGGGATGGTGAGGGATTAGCAGGTAACCCCAAAGGGCATCAGACTGTGGGGGCTGGAATCCCAGGAGGAGCCTATTATCTCTGCCCACAGGGATACCTGCCCCCTCGGACCTTGTTTCTGCCCTTAGATCCCTTTCTCTGCATCCACATCCTAGGAGCTCCCCCTTGGCCTCACATCCTTCTGTGACCTTGCCCCTCTTGCTGATGCAACTTCTCAGTTATTCCAGATTTTGAAAGGGAAATTCTACTGGGCTGCTGTCTGTTTGCAGCTGATCACGAAGCAGAGGTCAGCCCTCTTGGATCTGAGTCCAGCTTGGCCACTTGGCTGTGGTGTGCCAGGTCACAGGGCTTGCTGGAATGGAGGAACGAGTCCTTCAACTCCAGTGCAGACTATTCCATCACACACTGTGTCACTACCTTCTCTGGCTTCAATTCAGCATCTGGGCATTGAGCACCTACTGTGTACACACCCTGTTCCAACGTTCTTAAGAACTGAAGCGTGGGCACTTCCCAAGGGTGTCTGTAGAGGGACCTTGGTTGCTACTGCACCCTCTTGACGGGGAAGAGTGGGGATGCTTCTACCATATGTCTAAGATGGAAGTCACCCCCCTCTCCAGGAGTAGAGGGGTCGTTTCCAGGAGCTGCAGACCTCTCAGGCCCCTGTCCTGCAGTCTGGCTAGGATTAACCCTACTTCCCCCATTCCTGCAGCTGCCTGGCTGCACTTTCTGCTTGCACTCCAGCAGGGTCTAGGGACAATGTGTTCCATCTTGGAGGTGTACAAAAGGGGTTGCTGTTGAGAGTCTGGCTCTCTTAGTACACATGTGTGTCTGTCCTCCAGGAAGGGGTACCACTTCCAGATGTGTCTTCCCTGTTGTTCATACCTCCTCTGTACCTGGCTGCTGGCTCCAGGCTGCTGGCTGCGGGTTCTGGACAGCAGGGAGCCTACCCTTTGGGACCGTGAAGGGGGGCCTCGCTCCCGGTGGGCATGCCAAGTGCCCATGCATCTCCTCCGGCCGTTGCTTGTGGCAGAGAGGCCTGACAGCCAGTGTAGCTCCTCTGCAAGGCCCAGGAAGCCCTGCTGGTGGAGGCTGGGGAGAAGATGTGTGCCCTTCTGCCCTCCACCCCCATGGGGGCTCTACTCTGACACTCACCTGCCAGTTCCGGACATTGTTCATTGAGGTTCTTCAGTAGGGACACATAGCGGGTAGGAGTCCCATCCTTATCCCCTGTAGAGTGTGGAAGAGGACAAAGGACCCCTGACTTCGTTTGATGGTCCCACCTGTCACTCTGGAACTGTTCGCTGGCTCATGCTGGGGATTAGACAGGGCATAGGGTAGGAACAGGTTGGGGATAGTTCCCAGCAGAGGTGGGAGGCTGGAAAGGATGTTGGGTGGTCTGTGATTTGCTGTCCCTCCCTTGCATCCCAACATAGCTGCAGGGGATAGTCTTGAGTCTCACTTACGGATGATCTGTACCAGGACATAGGTCCCTCGCTCCTGCAGCAGGGAACTGCCCATGGAGGAGGCCGAGGAAGTCTCCTCCTCTGGGTCCTCACCCAGGCTCACCAGGTGGCCATCCTCGGCCGAGAGGGCAATGGTTGCTGGGAGGACATGGGGAGAGACTGGGCAGGGCTGGGACCCCTGCCTGGAGGCCCTCAGCCCCTCATTCCAGGCCCATTGCTATCTCCTCACCATCTGGGGGGACCTGTCCCCTCTGTTTCAGGTGTGCAGTGAAAGTCACTAGGCTGCACCAGGGGTTCACCAGCTCCCAGCAGCCTGCTGTGGGGTAGGGGGCAGAAGTGAGTGGGTGGGTCCTCTACTCTCTCCTTACTCAGGAAGGACCTCTCCCTCCCATCTATCTCTCCCCTCTGCAGAGATGCAACTAGGACTGTGAGGCTAGGACTGTGCCCTAGGCACAATAGGCCAGTCAACTGCTGCTTAATTTGCTTTGGAGATTCCTCCATCCATCTGGAGATGAGGAGGACTGGAGCCACAATTTACACTTAACGCGCTCCAGCCCGAGTACCTGCCAGGCCATGGCCCCGCCTCCCATGCCAGAGCTGCCCTCTCGCGCTAACCCCGCCTCCCACGCCCCGCCCACTTCCTCTCCCAGGTAGGCCCGCCTCCCGCCAGAGGGTAGGACAATATGCAATCATAGCTACAGGTTCCCGAAGTCAGCCGAAGCTTGAGGACCACTAAGTGATGGTTTAAAAACCGGCTGCACGGTGGCGCGTCCCTCGCTTGCCAGGAGGAGCCGACATGAATTACCCTGGCAGGACCCAGCCGGGTTTCCTCTGCCAAGGAATCGCTCCAGGCTCTCTCTTTGCCTCTGCACAGAGCCGCTTCCCCACGTTCCCGTCCCTCCCCCACCTGCACCTCTGCTTCCCGCCGCTGCCTCGCCAGCGCAGAGAGAGCACACCTCTGAGTGTGCCCCTCCCCCATCTTCCGGGACTGGGGATTCCATTTACCTCCAAACATCACCGTGATGAACATGGCCGCAGCGGGAAGAAGTCAGATCCGAGGGATTTGGGGGCCCCGACTCCCTTTCCCCCCCTTCTCAGGAAGGACCTGGGCTGAGATCTACGCCGAGGTGGGGCCCCGTTGACCTGTTGGGGAGAAGTATATGTGAGGGATGGGTTGGTGGTCCCAGGCTCACCCACCTTTCCAGCTAGTCCAAAACCCCTGGCCTCCTCTTCCTTCTGCCGCTCGCTGAGCCAGAGCAGCTCCCCCAGGTCCCAAGCTGGTCTCCATGGCAGTGGGAGCGGCCAAGACATCTAGGCAGGAAATGCCTTACCCCCAGTATCCGGGTAACGGAACCTGGCTGGGCGGGCATTCCCTGAGGCGGGCTCTGGGCAGGCCCATAGTAGGGGTTCCAGATTGGTGGTCCTGGAATACCCGGATGGCGACTTAAGCGACCACGTCCTTCACCAGCGAGAGACAGGGCGCCTAGGCTGAGTGTGTGGGGTGTGAGGGGGCCTCACCAAATTTGCATACTCCTGACCAACTCAAAGGCCCTCTTTGTGCCTTTCCCTCTCTGCCTTCCTCTTCTCTCCTAGCCTTCCAGCTCCTTTTTCTCTGTCCTTATTTCTTTTTCTTTTCTCGTTAGGCAAGTTTATTGAGGTGCAACTCTTGTAAGAGTAAAATTTGCCTGTTGCGTTGGTGTTGAGTTTTGATAAATCTCATATAACTAACCACCAGAGTCAGGATACAGATTTCCTTTACCCGCCAAATTCCTTTGTGCCCCTTTGTAGTTGTGAAAGTTATCAGAATAAAAATGGAATCCCTTTTGTCAAGTCTTAACCCCTCCTCCCCCTCCTCCAAATAACTAAAGCAGGGAGGTTATAGAAGGAGGGGAATCTCATGGATGCATGTCTGATAACAGGAACTTCTCCTGAAAGGTTGTGGCAGAACCACAACCTTGCACCAAGGCCACCCCGACTGTACACAGCAGTATTTTCTGCAAGGACGCCCAACAACTGTGTATTTAATCTTGCTTGGACTGACGCACCATTGTTATTGAACCTTGTAGCCAAGGATTATTGTTTCAAAATGTCTTATGTAATCCATTTTACCTTTGAAAACTTCCTTTTGTCTCAACCTCCTTGCATAGCTTAAGGTTTGCTATGGCACGTGTGTGGCACGCGTATTCCCACTGCAATGTTTTTCTATTCCCAAATAAACTTATTTTTTGTTATGTAGGTTGACATAGTTAATCTTAGTTCCCGGTATCTACTGCTCTGTTTTCTATTCCTGCCTTTTCAGTAATGTCATATGAATGTAATTGCACAGTATGGAGCCTCTTGTATCTGGCTTCTTTCACTCAGCATGATGCATTTGAGGTTCATCCAGGTTGTGTGGATCAGTAGTTCCTCCTTCTTATTAAGGAATGTTCCAGTGTCTGGATGTCTAGCAGTTTGCTGATCCATTCACCTACTGTCATTTTGGGTTATTCCTACTTTTTGGAGATTATGAATAAAGCCAGTACAAATATTTGCCTACAGGTTCTTGGGTGAGCAGAGGTTTCATTTCTCCAGTCTAGTAAATACCACAGGAGGGACTGCTGGGTCATCTGGTAAAGGTATGTTTAACTTTATAAGAAACTGCCAATGTGTTTTTTCAGCATGTCCTCACCATTTATTTTTTTGATTGTAATAGTAGCTCTGAGTCAGTTGTAGAGATTTTCAACAATGTAAGATACTGCTGTGCTTCTCACTAATTGCTTTTTGTTTTGGAAAATACCATTGTTCTTCATTGTCCTCACCATTTTGCACCATCCTGCTTTCTGTTTTCTTGTCATTGGGCTTCCTGGATCCATAGCAGGTCCCTGTTAGGCCTGCAGCTGTACCACTGTGTCATCTGATCCTGATCCTGTCAGATCTCAGAAGCTAAGCAGGGTCAGGCCTGGTTAGTACTTGGATGGGAGACCGCCTGGGAACACCAGGTGCGTAGGCTTGGGAGAAGGACCCAGCAACCCACTCTCAAAAAACAATCAGCCATTGAAAACCCTATGGATAGCAGAGAAGCACTAACAATAGCGTTTCACCTGTTGTACATAGGGTCACCATAAGTCAGACACAGACTCTACTGCACCTAACAACAACAACAGTCCCTCTCGCTACTGTTGCTGCCACTGCCACCAGGGTGGTAGCTTCTCTTCTTCCTTTTTTTGATGCTGGGATTGAACCCACTGAGCTATACCCCTGGCCCTCTCACCAGTATTCCCTGCCTCTTACTATTGTCTTTATCTCCTTCTTGGGGGTTGAACTCAGAGCCTCGCACATACTTTGCAAGTGCTTTACCACTGGGCTGCAAACCCTAGCTCTTTTTTAAATTTATTATTATTTTTTTAAATTTTGAGACAGGGTCTCCCTAAATTGTGCAGTCTGCTTCTGGCCTCAGGCTTGTGATCCTCATGCCTCTGCCTCCCGGGTCACTAGGGTTACAGGTATGTGCCACTGTGCCAGCTCTCTTCATTCTTTCTCTTTCCTTCTTGCCCATTGCCTCCCCTCTGTCTATCTTTCTGCCTGAGTTTCCTGCTCCCTTCCCTATGAGCCTCTATGGGCTTCTCCAGTCAGAGTGCCAGGTGGGTGCTCCCATGATGAGACTGTTTGTTCTGCCTCTGTAGGCAAGTATCTGGATGGCAAGGTAGGAGGAAGCCTGGGTCCTTGCACAGCTCACCATGGATCCATTGTGTCCTAGGATAAACACTTTTCTTTAGATGGCCTCAGTGTTTCCACCTGTTAAAGGGAGTACACACTATGATTCAGCAGCATTGTTTTGAGGATTAAAAGCCGTCACACTTTATTGTTGTTGTTTTGAAACAGGATCTCATGATGTAGCCCAGGCAGGCCTCCAGGTCATGATCCTCCTGCCTCAGCCTCCTGATGCTGGGTTACAGGTGTGCACCACTATGCTTGGCTTAAATAGCATAACACTTTAAATGCTGTTTTGGTCCTTGGTATTAACAAGTGCTCAGAATCAATACTGTGGAAACGGGCAGCATTTCCTAAACTTATTTAAATATGGGTCACTTTTCTGGAGACCCATATCTTACACAACACAGCAGAGGAGGCTCTCAGTGTGAGAATGTAGTGTCTAGAGTCAGTAAAAAAAAGGCCATTCCAGGCCTGGGGCTTCAGCTCTCATAGTCACAACTCTGCTGTTCAAGGGGCTCATCTTTGGTACGCACTGTAGGGGGAGTCCTTCTTTTTCTTTTCTCTTTTTTTTTTTTTTTTTCCCCAGTACTAGGGAGTTGACCCCAGGGCAGCATGCATGCTAAGTAAGTGCTCCACCACTTAAGTGCACCCCTAACTCCTTTTTAATTTGTATTTTGAGATAACGCTTCACTAAACTGCCCAGGCCACCTTTGCTAATCCTTCTGCTCAGCCTTCTGAGTTGGGCGTGGACCACAAAGAATCTTTTGTTTTTTGTTTTGTTTTGTGGTACTTAGGGGCTACACCCAGAGCCTTGTGCATACTTTGCAAGCAATCGCTTCACCACTGGTTTGCACTCCCAGCCCCTTTCAAACCAGTTTTTATCTTGAGACAGTCTTGCTAAGTTACACAGGCTGCCTCAAACTTGCGTGATCCCCCTGCCTTGGCCTCCCAAGTCGCTGGCATTACAAGTGTGAGCCACCATACCCAGTGGAATCTTTTGTCTTGAATGTCATTGGTGATCTTTAAGGAGGTGTTAGGAGTGGAGTGGGACTTTTAACTTCCCTAAAGGGGGCTCTGGAGACTTGTGAGTTAATGTGAGCACACTGTTTTAATTGGTTTTATTATGATTCAGCATGGTGAGGCTAACAGATCAGGAGACCACTGCCCTTGAAAAGATAGCTTATTACTCACAGTTCCCAAAAGGAGGAGGTGCCCATGCCATGGGGCTATATAAAGAAGGACCAGGGAGACAGAGGGGGAGGAAGAACTGTGGGCAGGAGCTTTATCATGGTTTCTGCCAGAAGGAATGGGCAAGGCAGGGCAGGCAGGTTTAGGATTGGCCAGTGTGAATAATTTCAGTGGGCTCTGGGACATGGGGTAGTTCCTAGTTGTCTGGTCCCGGGGTGATTGATGTAGACAGTATGTGGGAGCCCAGTAATGGAGGGAATTTGGGGTATGGGTTTGGGATTGGTTGGTTTGTATTTGGAAAACACACAGTAGTTTACTATCTCTAGGGATGGATAATCTGGGGAGGGTCAGCAAGGCCTCAAATATTTTAAGAAAATAGAGCTGGGCACAGTGGCACACACCTGTAATCCCCGCAATTTGGGAGGCAGAGGCAAAGGATCGTGAATTTGAGGCCAGAGGCAGCCTGCATAAGTGAGCAAGACCCTGACTCAAGATAAAAAATAAAAAATGGACTGGAAATGTAGCTCAGTGGTAAAGCACATCCAAAGTATATGTGAGTTCCTGGATTTAACCCCCACATACCAAAAAAAAAGGAGAAAAGAAAGAAAGAAAGAAAAGATATGCCTAATATATCGCTCTTCTTTCTATTACAGTAACACTCAACTTAAAAATAGAAAAACTTATTTTGGATCATAAGTTTTGGTGGTTTCAGTCCAATGTGGTTGGTCACAATGCTTTGGGGCCTGTGATGAGGCAGCACCCCAAGGTGAGGGTGTGGGGCAGAGGAAACTGCTCACTTCTTGGATGCCAGGAAGCAGAAGATAGTTAGGCAGGGGGTAGATTCCCACTATTCCCTTCACAGCACATCCCTACTGACCTAAGATCTCCTACTGGGCTACACCTCTTAAAGGTTCCACCACCTTCCTGTAGTTTCAAGCTGAGGACCAAACCTTTAGAGGATGCCCCAGATCCAAGCGATGTTGTTGTTAGGTGTGACCGAGTCGGTGTCCAACTCATAGCGACCCTACGTACGATAGGCGAAACACTATTGTAAGTGCTTCTCTGTTATTTGTAGTGTTTTCAATGGCAGATTGTTTTGTTCTGTTCTGTTTTGTTTTTTTTTTGTGGGGGAGAGAAGATTGCCAGCTCCTTCTCCCAAGCCTACAGTACCTGGTGTCCTCAGGGGGTCTCCCATCCAAGTACTAACCAGGTCTGACCATGCTTAGCTTTGGAGATCTGATGGGATTGGACACCACAGTGCTATGGCTGCAGGCAATCCAAACTATAGCACTTAATAAACATAGCACGTGCAGCACCGAGCAAATACATCTTTTCTTTGCATTTTCACTACCCTCCAGCTGCCAATATGCTCATTTGCATTTTCCAGATGGGAAACTGAGGCACTGAGGCACATGGAGGGGAAGTAACTTGACGGAAGTCATGCAGTTAAGATCATGAATCTCAACTTGGCATACAAGCCCAAGGTGAACAAACCACCTCAGCTCTATTCTGTCTGGCAAATAAAAAGTATTGACAATGTCAAGGCTGGCAAAGGTGTGAAATCACTAGAGTTCTCTGATCCTGCTGGCGTGCAGAATGGTAGAACCATGTCGAGAAGTGTCTACTAAAGCTAAATGCAGATTCCCTGGCACCTTGCAGTTCCACTCTCATGTGTCTCTCCAGAAAAAACAAGGACACAGGTGTGCCGAAAGCCATTGACAGGAATGTTTGCAACAGTTTATTGGTCCTGGCTAAAACTGAGAGGCTCTCAGATGTCTAATAGCAGGATAATGGGTAAAATAGTTATGGTAGTCACACAATAAATTACACACAGCTATAAGGATGAAAGATTTCCCTGTAGAATCTTTCACGATGGCCACTCCGAGGCTTGAATTTTTTCTTCACTTTCTTAAGCTTGAGAAACAGAGTGTGTTCTTCCCTTTTGGTTTTCTGTCTCCAGCTCTTTGCACATGTCATTATAATATTTGTTTCTCAGGCTGCCTTTTGAAATCTTCTGTTTAGTTCCCTAATTTTATCATGTCTTCCTTTTACTTTAGCTGCTCGATGTTCAAGGGCAAGACCAGAGTCTCTTTTGACATGTAATTTGGTCTTTTCTTTTTTTCTTGTCTTTTTAATAACCTTTTACCTTCTTCATGAATGATATCTTAGATATCACACTACAATTCATCTGATCTCCTATCATTTGTGTCTAATGCATTAAATCTGTTCTTGAGGTGGTCTTTGAACTCAAGTGGGATATACTCAAGGTGATACCTTGGCTCTTGTACACGTGTTCTAATTTTCTTTAGTTTCAATTTGAACTTGCATATGAGAAGTTGCTGGTCTGATCCACAATCAGCACTTGGTCTTGTTCTGACATTTGATATGGAGCTTTTCCATCGTTTCTTTCCACAAATGTAGTCGTTTTGGTTCCTGTATATTCTATCTGGTGAAGTCCATGTGTATAGAAGCCATTTATGTTGGTAAAAAGATGTATTTGCAATGGAAAGGTCATTGGTCTGACAAAATTCTATCATGAGTTCGCCAACATTGTTGCTGTTACCAAGGCTATATTTTCCAACTATTGAGCCTTATTTGTTTCCAACCTTTGCATTCCAGTCATCAGTAATTATCAGTCTGTCCTGACTGCATGTTTGGTCTATTTCAGATTGCAGAAGCTGGTAGAAATCTTCCGTTTCTTCATTTGTGGCCATAGTGGTGGGTGTATAAATTTGAATAATAGTCATATTAACTGGCCTTCCTTGTAGGTGTATGGATATTATTCTATCACTGACAGCATTGTATTTCAGGACAGATCTTGAGATGTCTTTTTTGATGATGAATGCAACCCCATTTCTCTTTAGTTTGTCATTCCCAGCATAGTAGACCATATGATTATCTGACTCAAAATGGTCCATGTCAGTACATTTTAGCTCACTGATGCTTAGAATGTCAATGTTTATGTGCTCCATTTCTATTTTAACGATTTCTAATTTTCCTAGATTCACATTATGTACATTCCATGTTCCAGTTATTAATGGATGTTTACAGTTGTTTCTCCTCGTTTTGAGTCATGCCACAGCAAATGGAGGTCCGTGGGGCTTTACTCCATTTCCATCATCAAGGTAGACTCTACGTTGAGGAGGCAACTCTTCCCCAGTAGTCTTTTGAGTGTCTTCCAACCTGGGGGGCTCATTTTCTGGCACTATATCTGACAGTGTTTCTTTGCTATCCATAGGATTTTCAATGGCTAATTGTTTCGGGAGTGGTTTGCCAGTGCCTACTCCCTAGTCTGTCTTAGTCTGGAAGCTCAGCTGAAACTTGCCCAGCAAGGGTGACCCTGCTGGTATCTGAGATACTGGTGGCATAGCTTTCAGCCTCATAGCAACATGCAAGTCCCCACAGTATGGCAAACTGACACAAGGCTCCAGGAATTGATGGAATACCAAGAGATGTTTCAACAAACAGATGCAGCACTGGAGGTGCCAACATGATTATGTCAACAGTTTTGGAAAACAGCTACCTGGCCAACTGACTGGAAGAGATCCATATTTGTGCCTATTCCCAAAAAAGGGGATCCAATTGAATGTGCAAACTCTCAAACAATATCATTAATATCACACACAAACAAAATTTTACTAAAGATCATTCAAAAGCAACTGCAGCAGTATATAGAGAGGGAACTGCCGGAAAATCAAGCCGATTCAGAAGAGGGCAGGGAACCAAGGACATCATTGCTGATGTCAGGTGGATATGAGCTAAAGCAAAGAACATCAGAAAGATGTCTGTCTATGTTATTGACTATGCAAAGGCATTTGACTGTGTGGATCATAACAAATTATG
The DNA here is from genome assembly GCA_007922755.1 of Pedetes capensis. Taxonomy (NCBI): domain Eukaryota; kingdom Metazoa; phylum Chordata; class Mammalia; order Rodentia; family Pedetidae; genus Pedetes; species Pedetes capensis. Next base: position 154,247 of record VMDO01002248.1, read on the forward strand.
GATAACACTTCAGAATATGGGACTATTAATGTACCTAATTGTACTCATGAGGAATCTGTATGTGAACCAGGAGGCAGTGTTTGAATAGAACAAGGAAGAACTGCCTGGTTTAAAGTTGAGAAAGGTGTGTCAGGGCTGTATACTTTCACCATATCTCTTCAATTTATATGCTGAGCAAATAATCTGAGAAGCTGGACTTTATGAAGAAGAATGTGGCATCAGGATTGGAGGAGGACTCATTAATAACCTGTGTTATGCAGATGACACAACTCTGCTTGGTGAAAGTGAAGAGGATTTAAAACATCTACTGATGAAGATCAAAGAACATAGCCTTCAGTATGTTTTGTGACTAAACATCAACAAAACAAAATCCTTACAACTGGGTCAGTATGCAACTTCACAATAAATGGAGAAAAGATTGAGGTTGTCTATGATTTTGCTTTACTTGGCTCCACAATCAACACCTATGGAAGCAGCAGTCAAGAAATCAAAAGACACATTACTTTGGGGAAAGCTATGGCAAAAGATCTCCTTATAGTATTGAAAAGTAAAGATGTCACATGGAAGACAAAGGTGCACCTGACTCATGCCATGGCGTTTTCAGTCACATCACATGGTTCTGAAAGCTGGACATTGAACAAGGGAGACAGGAGAAGAATTGATGCTTTTGAATTACGGTGCTGAAGGCCATTATTGAATGGACTACCAAAAGAACCAACAGATCTGTCCTAGAAGAAGTGCAGTCAGAATGCTCCTTGGAAGCAAGGATGGCTAGACTGCATCTTAGTTTTTTGGACATGTAGTTAGGAGAAACTAATCCCTGGAGAAAGACATCATGTTTGGGAGAGTGGCAGGTCAATGAAAAAAAGGAAAACCCTCTACTGGACAGATTGACACAGTGTCTGCAACAATGGGCTTAAACATAAATAAGATCATGTGCCTGGGACCGAATTGGGGAGTGTTTTCATTCCACTGTACATAGGGTTGCTCTGAGTTAGACTTGACTCGACTGCACCTAACAACAACAGCAACAACATAAGAATGAACTACACATTACGTCACACAGAGTTGACTATCTAAATGTTAGGCAAAAGAAGCAGCCACATGCATGTGCACACATACAAGATACATTATCATTCCATTTATGGGAGAATCTAGAGTGGACAAAATTAAGGTGATAGAAGTCAGGATGATGATTCCCTTGGGGTTGTGTTAGGTAGCTTTCTGTCACTATAACAAATAACAGAGATAGTTAACTTGTAAAGAAGAAAGGTTGCTGGGGATGTAGCTCAATGCATTGGGTTTGATCCCTAGTATTGCAAAAACAAAGAAAGAAAAATCTTAGATAAAAACTATTGGCTTCCTGGCTGCCATGATATGAGCTCTTCTGCTCCATCATGCCTTCCCAGCTATGAACTAAAATAAACAATCCCTCCCACACAATTTGGAGGTTCCAGTTGTGGTTGGCCCTGTTGCTATTGGCTTGTGGTAAGGAAGCATATCACTGTGAACAGTGTAGAATGAAGCCACTCACCTCATGGTAGGCCAGATAGCAGTAGAGAGAAAGAGGAAGGAGCTAGGTTCCCGTTATCTCCTTCAAGGGCATACCCGAATTGGCCTCTCACTAGGCTCCACCTCCCAATGGTGCCAAAGTGGGGACCAATACTTTAACATATGGGCCTTTGGGAGACATTCTAGACCCAAACTATAGCAGGAACAGAGGCTGTTACTGACTGGAAAGGTGTATGAGGATGCCCCCTGGGAACATGTTGTTAGGTGCCCTTGAGTTGAATCCGACTCATAGCAACCTTAAGTATAGCAGACTGAAACATTCCCCAACATTGTGCCGTGCACCCGATCTTTTTATGTTTGAGCTCATTGTTGCAGGCATTGTGGTTCTTCTCATTTTGAGTTGTGCCCCGTCAGCAAAAGGAGGTCCCAGGGGCTTTACTCCTTTCCCATCATGAAAGTCAATTCTACTTGGAAGAGGCAACTCTTCCCCAGTTGTTTCTTGAATCCAGCCTGTGGGGCTCATTTTCTGGTGCTATATTTGACAGTCCTTCTCTGCTATTCATAGGGTTTTCAATGGCTACTTGTTTTGGGCCATTGGGTCCTTCTCCCTAGTCTGTCTTAGTTTGGAAGCTCTGCTGAAACTTGTCCACCATGGATGGCCCTGTTGGCGTCTGAGAAATTGTTAGCATAGCTTTCAGCCTCACAGCAACACACAAGTCCCCATAGCATGACAAGCTGGCAGACACATGGGGGCCGGGGAACAGGAAAATGTTCTAAATGTTGATCTGGTTGGAGGTTATAGATGTGATTGTGTGTATATGCATTTTATATATGTGTGTGTGTTTTATATATATACATATATTCACATACATATATATAGTGATTGAGCTGTATGCTTAATATTTGTGCACTTTCCTGTATGCCAATTGAACTTCAATAAAAAAGCCTATTCTGGGACTGAGGATATAGCTCTGTGGTAGAACGCTTGCCTATTATACTTGAGGCTCTGGGTTTGATTCCTGGCATTGAAAAAAATACAGATTCCAACCTCCTGCTGCAACTTCATGTGAAGGCTTCCAGACTTCTGATCTTCCAAAGCCCTCTGTGTTGAGGCCTTGACATTTGGGGAGATAGGGCCTGGCACTGGCCCCTGCCACACCCCTCCTTCCTCAGTCAATGCCTGATTTGCATGCACCTGTTATGGTCCACAGTTCTGTGCCCCTAAGCCCCTGGAGCATAGCCCACAAGAACAGCTCCCTTCCTGCTTCCCTGCTTCTAGTTATGGCCTGTCCCTGCAGGGTGCTGCTTCTTCTGATGGGAGCCTTCCTGGTAGGTGAGTCCTCCCTTGGCCTGGCTCAGCTTGGGGTGGGATGGGGTGTTGACATTGGCTGGAGAAGGCCCCTGCAAAGAAGCAACTCAGTAGCGATAGTGGGGAGGGTCCTGGGAGACGCACTGAGGTAGAGAGGAAATCTGGCTTCAGGCAGGTCTGTTGCTGACCTGGCTCAAGTCACTTCCCTGTGTAGGCCTTAGTTTCCCCATTTGTGAAAGATGTGATCATTAGGGCCCCTTTGGACTCTGACCCTTTGGGGTCTCTGTGGAGACTAGAATCCTATCACTTTAGTTTTTCACAGGGGAAGCTGATGGGGGCTGCTCCCTACCCCATAGGGCCTCCAAGGCAACCTAACCTCAAGACAGTCCCCAGTGGCCAGTGGCCTGCAGCTGAGTTGATTGGTAGTGTGGTCCAGGAGGTTCCCAAGGGTGGTTATACTATAGCATGGTTTGGAAGAGCCATCAGACCAACGGGGAATGGTCCACAGAGAAAGGAGTTGGGAAGCAGGAGTATCCACGTGGGTGACAGTCCCATGCTTGAGCACCAGCTTCTCACCTGAACATGGATTCTTGGGACAGAGCACTAATGGTGACTTAGGGGTCACTAACTCCAAAGCCCTTACTCAGAGGGAAATGAAGGCCTGCAGAGGGCACCCTAAGTTACAAGGGACAAGGCATCCCATGGCCCATCCAGGGCTGATTCCATGGCCTGGCTTATGAATCTTTTGGGGGTAGGGGTCTCCTTGGGGTCTGACCAAGCATTCACAGGTAGGGCAGGATGGAAGGGGCCAAGGCTGAGCCTGAGTAGGTCTGTATCTCTCAGTTTCCCAGCCAACCCTGGTCCAGCCGGATGCACTGCTGGTCTTCCCAGGACAAGTGGCTCAACTCTCCTGCACACTCAGCCCCCAGCACACTGCCATTAGGGACTATGGTGTATCCTGGTACCAGCAGCAGCCAGGCAGTGCCCCCCGCCTTCTCCTCTACTACTACTCAAAGGAGGACCACTATCGGCCTGCTGAAATTCCTGACCGATTCTCCGCTGCCAAGGATGAGGCCTACAATACCTGTGTCCTGACCATCAGCCCGGTGCAGCCGGAGGATGAAGCAGATTACTACTGCTCTGTTGGCTACAGCTTTGGTCCCTAGAAGTGGGGCTTGGGATGATTGTTTCCTGTCTATCTCTCACTTCTGCCCTTGACCTTGGGCACCTCTCTTTCTCTGAGCTTTCTTTCCCTCCTCTATAACATGGGGTAATATAACATTGTACATGTCAACAAGAGTCATAATGAAGGCCATGAGATCCTGACTGAAAAACTGACCATTTGCTCTGGGAGTGTGTGTGTGTGTGTTGGGGGGGTGGAGATTGTGGGGATTGTTGCTGAAGAGGAAGCACCTGAGACCCTTGGGGAAGTGGCCCACCCTAGTCCCTATCTCCCAGGGGCTCAGCCTGGTGGCCTGGCTGTCTGGTGACTTGAAGTGCTGAAGGGAGAGAAAAAGGAACCAGTCTTTGCCACCCCCTGGCTCTGAACTGTTGGCTGTGGTTCAATGCCCACACACCTGGTGTTGCTGGTCCCCATGGAGCACAGGCTGCTGTCCTGGGGAGGGGCAGCCCCTGCTTCTCCCCTGCAGTTTCTGTACAAAGGTCCAGTGATCTTTGATGGTGCAGAGGCAGGTGTGTGTGGGTGGCATGGGACATGGGACTCAGAGGCACCCAAAGGCCGGGGCTGAGGGTGCTGAAGGCAGGCAGACAGATAGCAGAGGCAGCATCCCTCCCTTAGGGACACTGTTCTCCTAGGCCCCTGCAGGAGGCTTTCTCACAGCCTGGGCAGCCACACCTTCACTGCCAGGGGCCCAGAGGCAGAGTACCGAGTGGAGGGACAAGTCGTGCCACCAGAAGCAGAACTGAGTGGGACTGGAGTGTGTGTGTACATTCAACAACACATCCCTGGGCTGGGGCTGGAGCTCAGGGTAGAGCGCTTGCCTAATGTGTGCAGGAAGATCTGGGTTCGATCCCCAGCACAGGCAAAACAACAAAAACAAAAAACCCAAACATCTCTTTTTTCTCCAGGTGCCCTGAGAGGGGGCCTCATGACTGGAGTCAGCACCTGCACAGAGCCGGGGGGGGGGGGGGGGGGGGGGGGGGGGGGGGGGGGGGGGGGGGGGGGGGGGGGGGGGGGGGGGGGGGGGGGGGGGGGGGGGGCTGGTGGTGCGGTACAGGGTCCTGACAGGGTCCTGCGCACACTCAGTCACCTCCCAGGTCTCACCCCCCTCCCCTTCTTCTCGGCTCTGTCTTTGTGAGTGCGTGAAGGGCAGATAAGACTAGGGCTGCCCTTGAAAGTAGGGTGAATGCAAACAGGACCCCTTGGCCTGTGCAAGTCGACAGCTCTGCAAGTCGCCTTTCCTGAAGACCTCACTGCCCTCGTAGCCTCTAACTTGCACCCTGTCCCAGAGCAGGTGTAGTAGGTGCCTGTGACTCTAACTCGCCTGCCTTTCTCCGCCTCGGTTTCCTCGGAATTCCGGTCAAAGCTGCCCCAGTTGTTTTCTCCGCGGCCAGGCCATGCTTTGGGAACAATCAGAGTCACTGCGCAGGCCAGAGACACATTCTTGATTTCCATCCCTGTCCCAGATCCCGCTATACGCTACAAGGTCCGGCGCCGTGGGACCACCGAGACGCCAGGACCTCCGCGAGGCGTAGAGCGGTCCCGGAAGTGCCTGAGGGCCGGGGGCGGGGTTTTAGGCGCTCGGGCGGCCGAAGGCTCCGCGTCAGCAGCTCTTTGGGTGCAAGGCCGTGTCGGCTGCGGGTTGGAGCATCTCAGGTGCTGCCCCGCCCCGCCCGCCCGAAGCCCCGCCCCGGCTCAGATTTGTCGCCCCGCCCTGGCCCAGGTGAGTGGCCCAGTTTATACGGGCGAACCGAGTCAGCGAGGCCACCTGCCCCTCCGCTGGCCCCGGGCGTGGATGTCCCCAGTCGGTGCGAAACCAGTAGGGGCGCCGCGTCGCCGCCTGGGGAGTGGGTGCGGGTCTGTGGCCATTCGCGGGCCTCCAGCCGGGACACCCTTGACCGCGCTGATGGTTTGCCCGGTGCGCAGGTGCTGGGTCTACCAGAAGGGTCGGGGGACGGATGCAGGAGTTACTGGGGAAGGCCCCGAGAGAGGTGGGAAACCTGAGCTTCCAGATGTTTGTATTTTTCGGTCCAGAAACATTTAACGCATTATTGGAGGCAGATAAAAGATTGCTAACTTTTTGTACAGAGTGGAGACTTAAGCTTAGGGGCCATGTAAGTGGGAATGGAAGCCCCCTAAGAAGGGCAACTTGGAAATACCAGGATTTAACAGGTGACTGGAGAGACATTTGCAATCCACAGACATCAAGGAGACCTGCGGGGGATGGATATTGGGAAGAAAACCGTCAGAAATCAAGGGAATAAAGTGGGGATGGAAAGTGGGGGCAAGCTCAAAGCTTTCAGGTACTCGGGGTGGCAACATGGGTTAGTGAACGAGTGGACCCACATTGTTACATCTTCTAGTTTTTCAAGAGAAAGTCAGAAACCTACTAGTTTTAAATACTGGCAACTAAGGAAAATCTCAACTCTTGGAGAGTGCAACAAAACAGGCATGTGGCAGGATCCCTGGGCTGCCATTTTGCATCCTCTGAAATGTTGAGTCTGGAGAAGGAGGTATCTGTAGACAATGCCAGATAGTGTAGGAAGGTGTGGACCAAGAAGAAAGGGATTGACAATAAGGAGAACATTGAAGGCCTGTGCCAAGTGCTGAGGTCCCAACTGAAATTGGAATCTCAAGGTCTGTCATGGTGCTATGTATTGTCATATGATTTTCCTGGACAACAGTTAAAATCTTGGGTGGAATTGGCAGAGAAGGTTGGGAGTTAGTGGCCAGTTGCCACATTACAAGGAGGTGAGGAATGTGATGCTGCCCAGAGAGTTGGGGGGACTTGTAGTCCACAGTGGAAGGTGGGTCTAAGGCAGACAGAAGTGGTGGTGCATGATGAGGACAACCTGGGTGAAAATGGGGGGCTTACTGAGTTAGATGAAGTTGAAAAGCATAAGCTGAATAACAAGGGTGGAGATTGTGGGCTGCTGGAGAGGAAGAGGAGCTGAAATGATCAGTCACTTTTTTTTGGTGGTGCTAGGGATCAAACCCAGGGGCTTGCACACAGTAGGTGAGCACTCTACCACTGAGCTTCATCTCAGCTTGATCAAAGAATTTTTTTTTTTTTTTTCTTTAGACAGCATTTCACTTTGTATCCCAGACTGGCCTCAAACTTGCATCAGTCCCTAAGTGCTGAGATTACAGGCATGTGCCATGCCTATAATTTTTGAGAATACTTTAGTTCTGTGCTTTCTTCACAATTGGGCTTTGTACTGGCTGAAACACCTTAAAGGATATTATTTCCAAGCCTGGCACTATGGCACATGCCTGTAATCCCAGTGACTTGGGAGGCGGTGGAAGGAGGATCTTGAGTTCAAGGCCAGCAGCAGTCTGTGTAATTTAGTAAGACCCTGTCTCAATACATAGAATAAAAAAGGGGCTGGAGGTCTAGCACAATGATAGAGCGCTTGTAAAGTATGCAAGGCCTTGGGTTCAGCTCCACAGTACAGAAGAAAAATTAATAAATAAAAAAGAAAGAGAAAGGGGTGGGGAGAAAGAGAAACAAATCATTTCCAAGTAGTGAGTTCCATTTTATGTATTCTGATTTAGTATTTTTTTTTTTTTTTGAGCCAGTTACTCTCCAAGCTTCAGGGGAAGGATAACACTTTCATATAAATTTGAGAGGATTAACTATTTGACACCAATTTCAAGTGAAAATATATGACAATAAGTATTTTATTTCTAGAAACTTCATTATAATAAAAAACAAGAACATGATTAGCAAAATAATTGAAATACATAATATGAGTTTGTAAAATAAATTTTACTACCACTTTCTTGATTTTCTGTCAAAGTCATACACATTCACTTTATGATATATGTGCCCCGATGGTAGTCAAAGGGTTAAATGAGATATGCTTGTGAAAGTTCTAGTGCTGCTCAGCACATAGTAGGTACTCAATAAATGTGAGCTGTTGCTATCTATCACATCACGGGAAGCTTGTTTCTTCAGCACAGAAGTTCCTCAGTGGGGCTGTGAGGGACATTCTCAGGGTTAGGATATTCCCTAGGATGAAGGGTTGCATGGTGCTCTAGCCTCCTTCTTGTCCCTCCTTAAGCCCTCTCCTTCCACTGGAGCAGCTCTGCTTTTTTCTGTTTTATTTATTTACATCTGCTAGATGATTATTTGAATAAAGTGTTCTTTGGCAAAAAAGAGAAAAATGTGTGGCATTCAGTTGTAGTGCAAAAGTAAATGGATTTCCTCCCTTTGCTCATTTGCTCCACAACTGTGTTTGTTGGGATTATACTGTTGTGCTGGGGATGAGGACTCCACAGTGGGGAGCACAGTACTTGCCTCAAGGGAGCTAGAAGGCTTACAGTGAGGATAGGCTTGTAAACACACAGGGTGGTGAGTGCTGTGGTAGGGGACACTCAACCCCTCAGGCTACCCAGGGGCATGCCTGAGAGAGTTAGGGATCTGAGTGAGGGTACAGAGAAGAGGAGACATTTGGACCGAGTGTGGAAGAGTGAACAAGTGGCAGGCAGAATGGGGAAAGGTACTTTTATTTTTTTTCAATACTAGGGGATTGAACCCAGGGCCTCACGCTTGCTCTGCAAGTATTCTACCCCTGAGCTGAACCCTTAGCCTACTGTTTACTTTTTATTTTGAGACAGGGCCTCACTAAGGTGTGCAGGCTACCTCTGGTCTCAAACTTGCAATCCTCTTGCCTTTGCCTCCATAGTCTCTGGGATGACAGGCATGCACCACTGGGCCTGGCTCAGGAAGGAACTTTTAGAAGACAAAAGCAGTGTAAATGAATTGTTGAGCTAGAAGGTTAGTGTGTCTGAAGGAGAGATGGGAGGCAGGACTGGAGGGGATTGGTATGAAGGGCCTTGTGAAGGAGTCAAGTTGTGGAAAAAGCCTGAGAAAGAAAATGAGATGATCAGGCTGTGTTTTGGGTACTTGACTCTGACAGACCAGAGAATCTGGTAACAGCTGGAGGTAGGAAGCATGTATCAAATAGATCCTGGGGAGTCACACTGGGGCCTGAGCTGTGCAGTGGCCATGAGGATAGAAGGCTGATCCCTTGTATGTGGCCTTAGGAAGTGAACAGGACAGCTGGGTGGGCAAAAATGAGAGGGTCTAGGCTGACTCCCCAGGTTCTGGCTAGCCCCGGACTGGCAGTGGTGCTGTCAACCTAATGTAGGAGGGAAATGTTCTCTGTCTTTCCCAACAAAGCCTACCCCCGGCATCATCCAGTAGTTGGGGGCTTGCCTCTATTTGTACATGGCTCTGCTTGTTTCTGCTCTGTTTTGTGAAAACCCTCAGTCCTTCAAGTCTAGACACCAATGGTGTGGCACTCGATTTTGTCTGTCTGCCTGCCTTACCATCATTTGTGATAAGTAAAAACTATCTCTAACTCCTTTGGGATCATCTCAAGAGAAGATTGTGTCTTATACTCATTTTCTCTTTTCCACTGTAGATTTGGCACAGGAAGGAGGCCTCTATGGGCTGCCTGACCTGCTCGCCCAACGACAACGTCCCTTGTTTTCTTTGCACATTGTAAGAACAGTAAGTGCAGTAGGGAGGAAGACCATTTTTGAGGACAAACCGTCATCGTCATTGGAAGTGATACCACGTTCACAATGGAGGTTCCCCCAGCAACCAAGTTTGGCGAGACCTTTGTATTTGGAGACAGGTTAGAGATGCCCCAAGAACTCTTCCCAGGGGAGGACCTGGTAGACCCTTTTCTTCAGGAAAGAGGTTTGGAGCAAATGGCTGTTATCTACAAGGAAATCCCTCTTGGGGAGCAAGACACAGACCGTGAGGATTATGAGGGGAATTTCAGTCTGTGCTCAAGCCCAGTCCAGCAGCAGAGTGGCCTCCCAGAAGCCAGACCCCAGGAGGAGGAGATGTTTGGGCCAACCTTTCTCGAGAAGTCCGAGAAGTCCGACCTCAGCGTGTGTCAGACAATGCAGGGTGGAGCAGAGTCCAAGTCACATGCGGGTGAGGAAGCAGGCAGCGGGGACTCGGGATGCACCGCGCCTCCCAGGAGCCCTCAGCAGACCAAGCCCTACAGGTGCCGCGAGTGCGGGAAGGCCTTCAGCCAGAGCTCGCACCTCCTCCGCCACCTGGTCATTCACACCGGGGAGAAGCCATACGAGTGCTCCGAGTGCGGGAAAGGCTTCAGCCAGAGCTCGCACCTCCTCCGCCATCAGATCATCCACACGGGGGCGAAGCCCTACGAGTGCCGGCAGTGCGGAAAGGCCTTTCGCCAGAGCTCTGCGCTGGCGCAACACCAGAAGACCCACACGGGCAAGAGGCCTTATGAGTGCGGGGAGTGCGGGAAGGGCTTCAGCCGGAGCTCCAGCCTCCGCAAGCACGAGCGGATTCACACGGGGGAGAGGCCCTACCAGTGCAAGGAGTGCGGCAAGTCCTTCAATCAGAGCTCCGGCCTGAGCCAGCACCGTAAAATCCACACCCTGAAGAAGCCGCACGCATGCGACCTGTGTGGCAAAGCCTTCTGTCACCGCTCCCACCTCACCCGGCACCAGCGCATCCACACCGGCAAGAAACCATATGCGTGCGGTGAGTGCGGCAAGGCCTTCAGCCAGAGCTCCAACCTCATTGAACACCGCAAGACGCACACTGGGGAGAAGCCGTACGCATGCCGCCAGTGTGGCAGGGCCTTCAGCCAGAGCTCAGCGCTCATTGAGCACCAGCGGACGCACACCGGGGAGAAGCCCTACGAGTGCTGCCAGTGCGGCAAGGCCTTCTGCCACAGCTCGGCGCTGATCCAGCACCGGCGGATCCACACTGGCAAGAAGCCGTACACTTGTGAGTGCGGCAAGGCCTTCCGCCACAGGTCCGCCCTCATCGAGCATTACAAAACGCACACCCGCGAGAAGCCCTACGTGTGCAACCTGTGCAGCAAGTCCTTCCGGGGCAGCTCGCACCTGACCCGGCACCAGAAAATCCATGCTGGGGAGAAGCTGTAGGCCAGGGTCCCACCACACAGCCTGGCAGTCAGAGGGAGCCCGTGCCCACATGGCTTCATCTCTAAGACCCCCCCCACCTACCGCCCAGGTCACAGTACCAGGTGGGAACCCTCCCACGAGGCCCTCCTTAACTCTAGCGGGAAGACCCCACGTGACATCCGACCACGCGTGCCACGCTTGCCGCAGGTTTCCTGGTGGAAGGGAGGGTGGGGTGATAGGTGAATGCCAAGAGAGAGAGAGAGAGCTGGCTTTCTGTCTTCTCCTTGGCACGTTTGACTCCTGAGCCTGTGAGAGATACCATCTTGCTCTCTGCTTTTCTTAGCGTCCAGGAGAATAAACGTCAAGGGGCAGCAAGCCCCTTGGCTGGAAAGTGATCAGATTAACTCTTTAAATCAGGCCAAAGTCTAGCAGAGCTGGGGTTTAGCTCAGTTGGTATAGTGCTGCTTTGCAGTCTCTGAGGCCCCAGGTTCGATCCCCAGCACCGCAAAAATGGAAGAAGGCCGCGGCAATCCACTCCTGAAGCAATCTCGAATACAACCAGCACTTGAAAACCCTATTGAGGTCGATGTGAGTCAGACACAACTGGATGGCAACTAACAACAACAAAGTCTGGCAATTCCAGAGGAGGGATACTACCCTCCTAGCTTAAAAAAAAAAAAAAAAAAAAAAAGCCAGAGTACATATGTTAGAGGCAAGATAGAATTCTCTGTCTGAGTTGGGCCCTGGGGACAACCAAAAGAGGTTAACAGGACAGAGGTCTGGCAAGATTGAATCTGGGGGTTGAGGTGTGGGTGGTGAGCCCTTTCTCATTAGCATGGGGTTGGATTTGGTCAAGTGGCTGTGTCACTTTGTCATGCTGTGACTTAGCCTGTTCACTGGGCACTGGTACCCTTCAGGAACAGCCCCTCCCTGACCCCCAGCACTCCCAGGCTTGTGGTGTGCCTTGGATGCCAGCTGGTCTGTTTCCTATCTGGTGATTATGCAGCCTCCTCTCTGCTCCCTGGTGTCTGGATGTGGGAAGCAGGTGATTTGGAGGAAGAGGCCTGGGTTCAATCAGAAGTTCTGGGTTCAAGTGTTGTACTGCCCCCTTCTGCTTATGTGACCTTGAGCAAGTCCCATAACCTCCCAAGGCTTCATATCCCCTTCCAGGGAACTTGGCCATATACCTCTTAAGGGCTCCCATTCAGAACAGGACCACACAGAAAAGTTGTGACAGCTGTGCAGTCCTGGGGAATGGGCGGTGATGGAGCATCTGAGTGACTCTTGCCCCACCCAGAGGTGTGTACCTTGCAAGACCAGAGCAGTGTCCCACATATGCTTCCTCCTGGATGCCATCCTGTGACTCTCACCTCAGCAATGTCAGCCATGCTCCTGTGTTGTCTCTGTCCACCCCTCCTGCCAACTGGAGCTCACCTGTGGGTTGTTTAAAAAGTGCCATTTGCCATTGCTTCTGTCCCATCTGGACCAATGCAGTCGGCATCCCCAGGGTTGGGTCCCTGATAGTAGTATGTTTCCAAAGCTCCATGTGGCCAGGCTGGGAGCCCGGTGCTGGGCATTCACGCAGCTCTGACACCTTCCACTGTGAGCCTGCTCACTCTGACTTGCTGACTGAGCAGAGCTTGCAGGCCATTCTGTCTCAGGCCCGGGTGTGGGCTCAGGCAGTAACCATTATCTGGCTAATTGATGAGCATGTGTCCCAGGCCAGGGGATGGATCTAGGGTCTCATGCGGGCTAGGCAAATGCTGTATCACTAAGCTATGCCACCAGCCCTGTGCTGCCCTGACCCACTCCTTAGAGCCAGTGCAGAAAGAGGCAGTCAATGCTGTTTTGAAGTTTTCCAAAAGTTTATGGCTGGAATCACATGATCATAGTGATACCTGTTATTTCAGCTGCTCAGAAGCTCATTGTAGTAGTTATGTATCACTTTGATGAATAAACATTGGGAAGCCATGAGTAAGGACAGTCTGGCAGGCCAAAGAGTTTGATGGGTTTGAGGGGCTGGAGAGATGACAGTGGGAGTCCTGGCCGCTTCTAACAGATTCTTAACATAAATCTGATAGGAGAAGTCACCCAGAGCCCACAGCATAACCATCTGGACTGTGAAGGCCTCTATCTGCTGGCAGCTAACAGCCAAGGCCTTCAGACATTTGTCAGGAGTGAAGAGAGAATGCTGAAACAGCTGGGGCAGCAGGTGACATAGGTAGGAGCCCCTGAGAGATCTACCTCTTTTTAACCCCCAACCTCGCCTCCATTCCGTCTCAGCCTTGGCCAGGCCTGTCCTTATCCATGGAGCATCTGCCACCTACCTGGGATCTCTCCTTCCCCATATACCCCAGCCAGGTTGATTTTTAAAGCATCACTTTGCACATGTCACTACTCTCCTTAAAGCTAACTTTTAGGAGCTTTTCCACACATACACTCTTGACCCAGCCAACCTGGTTTACCCCTCTGAACAAGCCATGTGGAATTCAGGCCATCCCTTGCTGGATGCCCTCTCTGTTCACGCCCAGCTTCTCCTAAGTCACTTTATGCTATTATGGTTTGCAATAAGCACTTTCTCTCTCCTCATCCTCTTCTATCCCTTTCCTTTTCTTTTTATGTACCATTGGAATTAAGGCACCTCCACTCCAATCACTAACAGATTCTTACATAAACCTGATAAGACAAGTACTTTTTTTTTTTTTGGAAGTATGAACACAGCCTAGTTCCTTTTGTTAATTTTTTTTTCTTGCAGTACTTAGGCCTTGAACCCAGTCCTTGAACATACTTTGCAAGTGCTCCACCACTGAGCTTCACCCCCAGCCCATTTTTAAGTTTTTGAGACACGATCTTGCTAAGTTAACCAGGCTGCCCCTGCTCTTGAACTTGCAATCCTCCTGCCTCAGCCTTCTGAGTTACTATGATTACAGGCCTACACCACTGCACCCAGCTGTTCAGATTCTTACACTGTTTTCTTATGTATTTTTTAAAAATCTCAGATTTTCAAGCAGTATAAAGTTATAAGAGATGGTCTCTGTTCATATTTTAAGCATCTTTTAAACGAGTTCTTTGTGTTTTTATTGCCTTATATTTTTTCTCTTCATCTGGCAACAGTTTCCTTAGGTATTGTTGAGTGTTACAGAACTCAAACTGTTGATTTTCTAAATGTTTTATCAAAGTAGATGTTTCTTTCTCTCTCTTTGGCTTGATACTTTCTAATTCTAAGATTAATTATTTAGATATGGTTTATCCTATTTTTAGTATTACTAGTAAATATAAGTAGTTTGGTCTATTTTTTTATTTTTAGTTGTTTTTAGAGTTATAGCTTTGTCTGCTCTGCATAAGTGTCAACATTATTTGTCATTGTTGTTGTCACAGTATTGGGAATTTCCTTTTGTCCTAAGTGTTATTTTTTAATGTTTCCACATGGTGAGTGCTTGGGTCATTGTTGCTTATTTCTTGTACTGCGATGTTAACCTTTCTAAGTGCTGATAGAACTTCTTCAAACCAGAATATATTATCAACTTCTATAAAGCATTTGTATATGTTCAAAAATAGTGTTTTTATTTCATCAGTTCTGTTTCTTAACTCACTTTTTTATTATTTTATTCAAATGCATATTCTCTTTCATTTATTACAGAGTTTTTAACCTGGCATCTAAGAACCGCATGGGATTAAGCATGCAAGGGCTTTAGGGGCTGCAACTCTTAGCCGGTGTGGATTTGTGCATGAATGACATGTTGGGGGGGGGCCTGTGGCATTCATCATATTTTGAGAGGGCTCTTTGATCCCCAGGCAGTTAAGAGCATACTCATTTACCTCATCTGATCATAGTCTGACTTCCTATGTTTTTCATTTTGTTTTGTGTGTATCTTTATATTTCACTTAAAAAGTTATTCTACTTATTGTTTTTTGAGGTAGACTTTCAGTATATTGCCCGTAGTGCAGCTTCAAACTCCTGGGCTCTATTGGCCTTCCCACTTCAGCCTCCTGAGTAGCTAGGACTGTAGGTGTGGGCCCCCACAAGCACCTTCTATTTCACTTTTAACTTCTGTTGTCCTTTTGTGTATGTTGTTGCTGTACTAGCACTGTAGTTTTCTCAAATCCTTTTTGAGAACTACACAGGGTATCAATAATCAATATATATGATTTGTGGGGGATATATATCTACTAATGATATATCAGAAAACTGTGCCTTTTAGGACACTTGTTGCCTCTTAACGGTTCTAGCTTAAACTTCTCTTTTCCAAACAGAAACAGTCCCTTGCTTTTCCTGCATTTGCATGAGTTTAGCTCAGCATTTTATTTTTTAAAGTTGTATATATATTTTGTTATATATCTGTAACTTACAAAGAGAAAATTGTTGGACTTCATTTTCTGGCTCTTTATATAATTCATTTTCTCATTATGTAAGAAACCTCTTATTAACATTATTGTTGAACAAGGCATAATTTATTTTTTTCTTAATATTTTAATATATGCTAACTCATTTAACCTAAAAAGGCCAAGCTTATTTCCTACTTGTCTTTATGAGTTATCAGCCTGATGCAGAGTGTCATTTCCAGGTAGACTAGAGGTCTGCCATTGACCCACCTGCTTCCCCGTCTCTTTTTGTCACATTTGGCATCAGTGCCAGGCTCTGACCTGAGCTGACTCTTTGAGCCATAGCCTATGGTTTCAGTCCTTAGATGTAACATGGAGAGATGATGCCACCTGCAGCCTGTGGGGCTCTGAGGTGTAAGGAATACCAACACGTTCAACAGACCATGAGGTGCAGGTGATTATCATGTGGTCATCATTGTGAGTTTATTTATTTATTGTTTATTTTTGTGCTGGAGATTGAAGTCAACACCTTGTGCCTGATAAGTATACCTTCTTTCACTGGGTAGCCCTGAAATAGTTCTTTAATTTTCTGTTCTTAGTTACTCCCCATGTCCTTTCAACATAACTCACAACATTATATTGTGTCTTACTTGTTAACAAACACTACCAGATATAGCAAAGAACTGCATATCATGGACCCACTCCACCCTCCAGGCTCCCTGAGTGACCCTGATCCCATCCCCGATTCCGTCATCTCTCTGTCCCAGGGTGGAAGTGCCGTCACAGGTGCAAAGGCTGAAGAAGATGGTCACAGATCAGATGGTGCAGATCAGGAAACTGAGGCCAATGATTTGCACAAGGTGTGTAGTGATTTAGCGTCAGATCTACTGGGCAGCCATGGGGAAGAGCAATTCTGAACATGATGCTGGAGTCCCAGCTGGGTGTTGCCAGGACTTCTCAGAGGCAGCAAGTGGGGTCAGTCACTGTAGGCCAAGGTAAAAACCACATTTTTGGTCTACTCAGAGTTGCTTGGCTCTTGGGGATCGGTGGCCATTCACCAGTATCATGTACGGTGTATGTAGTAGGCCAGGCAGAATGGTGCTGTGATCCCAGCTACATGGAAGGCAGAGACAGGAGGATTGTGTGTTTGAGGCCAGAGGCATCCTACGTACCTAATGAAAATTTATCTCAAAATAAAAAAATAAAAAAATGGGCTGTGAGTGCAGTTCAGTGGTAGAGCTAGCATGCGCAAGGCCTTGGGTTCAGCCCCCAAGTACTACCAGAAAAAAAGATGAGCCAGGTGCCTTGGCGCATGTCTGTAATCCCAGTGGCTTGGGAGGTGGAGGCAGAAGGATCGTAAGTTCAAGACCAGAGGTAGTCTGCGTAACGTAGCGAGACCCTGTCTCAAAAAGCAAAAAAAAAAAAAAAACAAAAAAAAAACTGGACTGGGGGTGCAGCTCAGTGGTCCAGCACTTGCAAAAAGCACTCAAGCACGAGGCCCTGGGTTCAACCCCCAGTACCAAAAAAAAAAAAAAAAAAAAAAAAAAGGCCAGAATGCTGATGCGTTCGTTTTCTGGGAATGGGAAATGAGAAAACTTTTTCTTGTGGGAAAACTACCCAATTTTCAGTATCTAATAGCAAACAAAACAAGTCAGGTGGTTGCCTGGTGAGTGTGGAAGTGGGGTGCAAGATGCCATGTGTGAGCTGTCCCTCCCGCATCCAGAGGCTGAACCCTTGCTGTGGGAATGCTGATGGAGGCATGTGCTGGACATAATCCAGTGTTCTCCTCACTGACTTTCTGCTTTTGTGGGTATCTCTGTTACTGCAGTCACATAGCCTTCTGTCATGCCTCCCTTCTAGTGGCTTAAGGTGGAGGGGTTACTCTGTGAATATCTGAAAGGCATTTGGAGATCTCTCCAAACCCACAAGGGTTTTGGTGGCCTTCTTTTTCTTTCTTTTCTCTCTGTTTTTTCCTGGTTGACTTTAAATCCCAGCTTCCCCTCATCACCGGCCCTAGCCCAGTTGGCAGTTGCCTTCTCCATGCAGGATGGCTAGAAGCACCTCTGCCTTTCCCCAATGTACCTCACGTCTTCCAACTCCAGGAACTCCCAAAACGAGTGAGGGTGTGACAAGAAGCTAAGCAGGAATGTGCTCCCTGCTTCATCCTCACATTCTCTGTCTTCTGGGAAAGGGAGAGGCATCTGTATGGTCTGACCTGGTCTCCCAGGGCCATGGGCACCCTGAAAGAGGGGGAGTTGACCTGGGTACATAGTGGGGAATGGCTGGGGTGCAGTTCCCCTCTTGAAGGCTGGTGGGACTGTATCTAGGTCTTAGAGACAGGAGTCTTCGTGAGGCCTGAAGCCTCTCCTCTCTGCAGCCTACCTGGCAGCACCTTGCGTGGGCCTCCTTCTGTCTGTCTTCATTTCTACTAGCCTGGGCCCAGAGCAGGAACCTGCTGCTCACTGCCCACTGTGCTCCCATGGGGCTATGATCCAGGCCCTCTGCACCATTGCTGTGTAAGCAAGTGGCTCCCTTGCCTCCTCTGCACACTGAGGATGCTTCTTAGCTCTTTTTTCTCTTTCCTTTTTTCCCCTCCCTCTCCTTCCTTCCCTCCCTCCCTCCCTCCCTCCCTTCCTTCCTTCCTTCCTTCTTTCCCTAGGCTGACCTCCAACTCACAGCCCCTACTGCCTCTGCCACCCAACTGCTGGGATTACAAGATACGTGCCATCATGCCCAGCTCTCCTGTCTTTTTATTTCCTATTCTTTTCTCCAGTCTGTTGATCTCAAGGCAGGAATCAGACACCCCAGCCCTCCCCAGCCTTCTCATTCCCCAGTTCCCCCAAGTCCTGCTCCTCAATATTGCTGGACAACACCTTCTCCACTGATCTGATTGCACCTACCCTAGTTGAGGCTACTAATCTTCCCTCTATAGGACCAGTGCTCAGCCTCCCCCAGACCTGATTTCCCTCCCACTCTTCCTTTCTCTCCCTGGCAGTCAAGTCTGAGGCGGTCACTCCCTCCAATGCCCCTGAGTCTCAGGGCAAACTAGGTGTCCAAGCCAGCCTGAAGGCCCTTCCCAATACCACCCCCCCCATCCTCCCAGCTCCTGGACTCTTGAGCATGCCTTTTGAGAGGGAAGGCTGTCACTCAGCACCATCCCCGGCCACTGGAGGAGCATGAGTTGAAGGTTGGGGGGGCCCTGGTCCCAGGTTGCCTACTTCGAGAACACTTGCTTCCCCTCCCCGGCCCTTGCTGTATTTTGGGTGTCAGATACAGTTGCACCAGGGAAAAAAGCCATGGTTAATGGAGAATGAGAAAATAGAGAAGGTCCAGCTGTGACTGTCTTCTTGTGTCTTACTCTTAAACATTCATAGTGTGATCTCAACAGCTGCCATATTTACAGCTTTCCTAAGATCAATTCTTTCACAAACACCCCAGCTGTGGTTTTCTCTGAGCCCTGATCCTCCACAACCTATTTCCTGGCTAGGACACCTCAAGCTTCAGGCCAACTGTCATGGTGGTTGAGGTTCATCTTGCCCTTTTTTCATGGGTGCAGAGGTGGCAGGGGGCAGGGAGGGGTGGGCAGTAGGAATTTCCAGGTAAGCCGGGTTCATAGAAGAATGAAGACTTTCCTGTTGTCAGTTTGAAAGTGGCAACAGGAGACAGGGCTGGCAGGAGTGCATTTCCCTGTAGTATGTGGAGAAAGGGGAATAAAAAGGAGGGAAAGGGAGAGACCCAGTTAATTCATCAGGACCAAGGAGAACAGGGCTGGGGGTACAGTGCTCTCTGTCTGACACTTAGACTCAGTCCTGAGGCAAAGGGTGTGGTATGGGGCAGGAGGCCACCATTGACCACTGAGCTTAGCTGATGCTTAGCTAGGGGGAACAGGACCCCACATCCTGAGGCCCCCATGTCTGATCCCCTTGGCCTCAGCCATTCAGCAAGCCTAAAGTCTGACCTGCCCCCCAGAATCCCTTTTCCAGTGTTGGGACAAGAAGACAAGCTCAGGAACTCCTATTGATGCATGGGTGCTACGGGGTTTTTACCCACCTCACTGTAATTAATGGCACAAGTGAATCATGAATGAGACAAGACAAGAGAAGGTATGATCAAGACAGTTAACTTTATGGCCATTTATGGAAGAAAGTGTGCCCAGAGGGCAGAACGCAGATTCTTTTCAACCACGGGTGGAAGAAAAAAAAAGTGCACATATTCTGGGCTGTAAAGAATGTAAGGGCAAATACCAAAAAGATGAAGTACAGATTATAGTCTAGCAATGACAGTAGAAGTCAATCTTAAAAGCTGGGCATTGTGCACGTGCCTGTAATTCCAACACTCAGGAGGCAGAGGCAGGAAGATCTTGAGTTCAACATCAGAAACAGGCTGCACAATTTAGCAAGACCTTGTCTCAAAAAAGGGGCTGAAGGTGCGGCTCCGTGGAGCAATTGCAAAGTATGCACAAGGGCCTGAGTCAAACCCCCGCAGTATAAAAACAAAACAAAATACCGCAGAAGTTAATTGTAAAGATGCAATCAGAAAACAAGGGGTCACCCCTGACCAGGATTCAGAGGCCTATGAAGCAACCAGCAAATCCCACTTCCCAGATGGGCAATTTGAGGCTCTGGCTGATTAAGAGACTTGAGTTCCCAAGAGAGGAGTAATTTCTTTCTTTCTTTCTTTCTTTCTTTCTTTCTTTCTTTCTTTCTTTCTCCTCCTTCTTTTTTTTTTTTTT